>JAFBJR010019380.1:7102071-7278351 GCA_016785285.1 Brachirus orientalis | reverse complement strand
TGGTAATGCCATTTTTATCAGTCAGACTCACACTGTATGGATAATAAATGAATAATTTGCATAGACTATTGTAGTTCGTCAAATCTGCTTCCGTTGAGGAAAAATAATCCTTTATTTGTGAGTTGTATAAAAATAACAGACATCTGATGAACACATACATTCCCATGCAGTTGCATTTTTGCTGTATTTAATAACCATACTGTTGGATCCATCTGCTTCAACCAGAATCTATTTTCTTCACAAAGTAGTTCCTATGTGAACATCTGAACAAAATGAATAAATAAATGCAACAAAAAGAGTAAAATCATCAAATTAAATAAATGTAATATGAATATTATGCAACATTCCATTGGGCTTCTGCAACAGAAATGACAATCACAACTCCTGGGTGCTTCTACATCAATAACAGTAAACACTATCTATAAATGTAATGTCTCTAATCTAATCTGAGCTGTTGATACCAATTTGTTTGTTATTGCTCTTGACCTTACTCTGTTTTCATTCATGATACAGACACTGTTGCTGGAAAGTGCTGGAAAGTTATATACAGTATCACATAAATAAAACAATAAAAATGAACCTTGTAAATGGGACATTAACTGAGAGGTATAATGCTGTCCGACACAGGAAATAACATTTCTGTTTTCACTCCAAAACACAAAGTAACCACATGATCATCACGATCATCATTTTTATTTTATGTTGTGAACTCTGTTTTCACTTGGTGCTTCTATTATTCTGTAAAGCTCTTTGTAACTTTGTTCCATTATTATTAGTATTATATCATACCCATCATCCTTTTAACGTTATTGTTATAATTATTTGATGTACTCTCTTCATGTTGTAAATACTTTTTTTTTTTTACTTTGTGTTCATATTACATATTTCTTCTAAAGCTCTTTGTAACTTTGTTCTGAAAAGTGTTACATACACAAAGTTATTATTATCATCATCATCATGATTATCATCACCGTAATTCTCAAAGTCTCATCTGTTCACAGCATCTATAGTTTTGAGGTTTTTCCAGCTATAAATTAAGATGAGAGCAATTAAAATATCTCGATACTAGAAGTGCTCCTTCTGCTAACTATTTTGTGAGAAGGTACTTCAGGATAATAATAATAATAATGATAATAATAATATGTTGATAAATAATTGAAGTACAGCTGAGTGATAATGAGAGCATCTCTGCTCTGTCATGTCTTTTGTTACACTAAAGTTTGTCCGAGAACATCTTCACTTCCTTCTTCCAATCTGCGCGAGGAGACGCGCGTTCTCCGCCGCCTTGGCCCGCAGGTTTTTGGACTTGGCCACGTCAAAGAGGACGTTCATGATGTTGGTCGGGACATCCAGGGAGAGGGTCAGTCTGCTCCTCCTGTCTCCTTTGCTGCTGTTGCGGAGCATCTGCCCTCTGAGCTTGGTCCTGCTCATGAAGCGGTAGTTTGCGGGATTTAAGAATGATGATGATGATGATGATGATGATGATGATGTCCTTTTTTCTCGATTGGACTCGGCTGAGGAGGATGCCAGGTACTCCGCGGTCTGCAGGAGCGACCCCCAGTCGTCCACGGGGGAGTAGCCCGGCTCGTCCACGTCCACGGCCATCTGGTCGTCGCAGGTGTGGTGGAGGCGCAGGCACAGGCTGGAGGTCGGTGTGCACAGGAGCGAGAGCAGCAGCAGGATCTTCAGGGACGACAGCATGCTGTGTCCTCCTCTGAAGCAAGTGGAAGTGCAAGAAGAAACATGTTTATTATATCACTTCATGCCATGATAGGTTTTCCATTAGAATAGAATAGAACATGCAGTACATGTATGTGTTTTGGGACTATATAGTTTCTCCTTTATTAAGGAATGAGTGTTAAAGCTGTAGTGTGTAACTTCTTACTTAATTATCATTTAATATTTTAATGTTTTATACTTCATTTTAATTATTTGTAGTGTTTTCTAAACTGTTTTTTGAAAAGTGCTGAATTAATGAGGTACTATTAAAAAATGACTGTACACAATGCTGATTCAGCCCATCACTTTCATACGATTCTCTGTCTTTCAGTATAAGTGTTTAAGGTTGCATACAGACTGATGCGTCTTAACTGACGGAGGGAAAGTGGAGGCATAGCAGCTATGCAAGAGAAGTGGGACAACAGTGAACAGTTGGAATAAAGACTTATTGTAGTCCCTTTAAACAGATTTGCTCATAGTCCTCACTCGTGCAGACAGCATCTCTCTCTTTGTGTGTGTGAGTCACAAATCTGCAGCAGCGGAGGACATGAATTCCTGACAGCAGCATCTCTGTCACTCACTGCAGAAGCTCTTCTTGCCGCTATTTTATGAGTTTTAGATCAAAACAAATGAGAAACTGTCATTCCATGTGCTCTTTGTTGTTGTGTCTCTTTGGGGACAAATCTGTTGGAGATAATGTATTTAGGATTTTAAAAACTGCTCTGCAACATGTCCATTGCTGATTATTGGGTGGATCCTCAAACACCTACAGTCAATTGGAGGAGGACTTACATACTAAAATATGCAGCATGTAAGAAATATTAAAAGTGAATGATGAGACAACTTGTTGATATGTGGTCAAAAATCTGGTCTGGTAGAAAAGACTTTTGTTCCTGTCACACGTTATTATCTGTTTGTCCACCTGTCTTATTGTTTTAAAACCCAGTAAAATACAAATAGAATAGATTAGTGTAGAGATTTTTGTCACATTTAATCAGGACATTGAATAGTTTTCTGCATTATACCACACTATATGGTGCTGCTATGATATGAAGAAATGTAATATGGTGTCAGAGTGTTGATTAGATGTTTTTTTAAGAGTTTCACTATGTTTTGAGGCTGACATAAATAAAGTATTTTCTGTGCTACAATCAGCCTACAAGTTGATTTTAGAATAGAATAGAATAGAATAGAATAGAATAGAATAGAATAGAATAGAAGTTCAGAGCTTTACTGCCCCTTAAAGCAGAAAATAGTTTTGCAGTACAGAACACAAATGTCAAAAACAATTAAAGAAACACAATAAAACAAGAACAAAGCACAACACTGGCAGGCACGTCCATAGCACGGCAAAACTTGAAAACTTGATTTAAAACAATTCCCTCTCAAAATTTTGATAAAAAATTTCCAGATCAACCAAACTGTATTCTGTTTATTCCTGTAGATTAGGAACTACAGTTGGTGCACCTTGTCTCTAAAGTTATGGTTAGAATAAATGGAGAGTGATAAGATGAAGAGTAATAAAGTGATGTATCACTGTGTGTTCGTGTTGAGTTGTCCAACATTTGAAGCTTTTACTCTCACCAAGTTGTAGGAGTCCTCAGAATAGAATAGAATACTGCTCATGTTATAGGTGATTCTAAAACTGTTTGTGCACAACTCATGCACACTCATCAAATATGAAGAATAAAGTGGATCTCTTATTGTAAGATACAAGAGCACACGAGTCTCTAATGATTTATAAAAAAAATTTTTTTGTTAATTGAATACCAGATGATATATAACTACTTTTCCTATTTTCTATCGTTAAAAGTGTGAGTTATGGACTGATATTTAGTTTTAGGACTGAAAGAAAGAAATTCGAAAAACAAATAAGCAACCACTTTTGCTCAACTTACCACTTGATTCCTATAATAAAGGATATGTTGGTCAACCAACGCGTACTCCTGCAAAGAAAAAAAAACGAAACAAACAAGACGAATTCCTCACAAGTAAAAGTCTGGTTTAGGAAATCCAGCAAAAAAACTGTTGCGAGCGTGAGGAGATGAGCGGTGCGCACAGTCTGCGCTGCGTCTTCTGCGTCCATTCCCACTGCCTTCATTTAGTAGGCGACATCAAGCTGCAGCCCTACGACAGCAACAACGTCACACCGGTGACATTTTAGTTTGCTGTGGAGCTTTCCATTGGTTGCAATGCAGTGATGTGATGGAAAAAAATCACAAAGTTGTGTAAATGTGAGCTTCGGTCGGTGTTGTATGCAAGGCATCACGACACACACAAATAGAGATTAAAAAATCATGATGTCAAAAACTTTTCACATTTCCCCCTTTCACATGATGAGTTTTATTGTTAACATTGACGCAAAAACTAGAAAGATAAAGGTTATAGAATAATTAGAGCCTCATCTTGTAAGATCTGGACAGTTCAGTTTCAGGACCACGGACAGTTCCAGCTTTAATTTGAACTCTCTAAAAGATCTATTTTGTAATGATTTACACAAATATATGTTTGCCTGCCGTTGTTATACATGTTTACAATCATGTACAAAACTGCCAAAGTATGTGATTACATTTTACTAAATAGATTAAAAAAATCTCATCCTTAAACAAATATGAACCAAAAAGTCTGCTAGCAAGGATTTATTTAATAAAATAATCTGCAAATGAGCTAATAATAGAGAATTTGTATGTTTTTTTTCCCCACAACATCAAATTTGCATTGTCACGTTCCTCATTTTCCATCAATCACAGCACACTAGGAGTAATGTAAATGGTAAAATATTCCCAGAACAATCTCATATTATTTAAGATGACAGTAGGTGACAGTAACACATAAGAATCATGTTTGTCATTCATACATACAGTATCCTTTTTGTGGTTATTTACTCTCAAAAGATTTATGAAATTTTAGAACACAGAGTTTTAACTGACTTAAAGTTTATTACTGAGTGGACATGCTACTTGCATCACTGAAACCACCCACAGTGATGTGCTGCACCTTTTTGACAACATGGAGGGAGAGGATCAAAGTGTGTCAGGACACTTTCTAATGAGTAACTTTACTGAAGGATTAATATGACTAAGTCTTCACAGCTGGATTAATCACAGTGTGTGACACGATGCGTGATAAGATGTCCTCCCACTCTGCACTTGAACTATCAGATGGTGATACTTCATGCGTCATGCCCTTCTGAAATTCATTGGGGGGGGGGATCACTGTTTTATGATGGATTATATTGTTGTGGTTAGTCATTTAAAGTAAGAAATCATCTGTTTGGACTTGTGAACAGACTGTGCATGTTATTTTACTCTGCTGTTCAATCTTATTTTTAATAACCAATAAAAAGTAAAATAACCAATAGGCTGAGGTATGTTTACATTTTACAAAAAGTGTCAGCAATATTGTGGGTGACATGAGTTCCAACAAATTTCAAAGCCCAGGTTCTTCATGTTAAAACATTAGTTGGAACATTTTCTCACAGTCAAATCTTCAGAAATATAACAAGAATTTGGGTTTCAAATAAAGCAAATGGACATGCATGCATTCTTGCTATAGATGTTATGTGGCCCTCCTTTTTTCCACAGAGTAGACAGAGTCACATTAACATAAATCAAAAACTATTTTCTCCCCAAGCTCGAAAGCTTTAATGAATCTCTCTTAACAAGCACAGGAAGCACAATAATTATCCAACCGATCAGAAGCTGGGGCTGCCTGCAATTATCAATGGAACTAAGTAGTGCAGTGCAGCTACAGATATCTTCAGCAAGTCAAACTAGTCAAAATATATATACACAGTTATTTTACAAATGGCTCCAACCGACATATCTTGCCTTGAGTTTACACTGCCCTGTAACCAGTGCAATAAGTCATCAAAGATTTATCTTTAATCTCCATTTTTCTTTCACATAGACTGACAAGTAAATTTACAGATTTATTTCCAGCCTCACAAAGATTAAAAATGAAGGTAATGCAGGTGGGACACTAGTGGTCATTAACATGAACAAATCTATTATATTATTTTACACTGTGAGATAAAACTGAAGATTTAATTAGCAGTAGATTGCATGGATGTGGTTCACTGAGAACAGCTCATTTCTGTAGACTGTAAGAAAAAGACTATTAGACTACTAATGTATAACTTTACGATTAAACACTGCTGACACAAGAATCAAGCACAAAAAGTTCCTGAACACTGATCTGTCTCAAATCATCAACCAATGAAAAAGTGGTCATCATGAGCATGTCATCTCACTATGCTAGAAACAAAAAAAACTACAGTACATGCTGCCCTCACATCAACACCCACGCAGGAATCCCCTGCCACTGCTGGTCTGGTCTGATGGAGAGACCTTGAAATTAGTCTCCCTCACTGGATCCCTGTTGGCCTTTCATCTGGCTCCCGGCCTGACCTGTAACACCCCCTGCCAAAGGAACATATGTAGCAGTGCAGGCAGTCAGCCAAAACCTTCTTATTTTTTACACCAACATGTTGCACAGCTAGTGACAAAACACAGAAAAGGTGATGAAGTGTAATATAATAGAGATAAAACAATGATGAAAGATGTGGGCAGGAAACAGAAAAAGCATGACAGAGACAGACAGTATTATGTAGTATTATGTTTTCCACATATTTTCAGCACATTCTTTTTTCAGCAACACTTTAATGCTTGATATCACTTTGCTGTAACATTACGGTAAAATAGGGAAGTCATTTTATGGTAATACTATCTTATTTCTACAATAATGACCAAATAATGGCTTGGTAATGATAACAATAATAATAATGGGAATGTGTATGAGACATAAGGGGGGATGAATTTGATTTTAAAGGAATTTAAATTTATTTTAATTTCCAAACATTTTCAAGTAAAGGTATTGAAATGCTGGAAAACTGATTGGATATTAGTTTGGAAGTAACACGGTATTACTACAGTATCACCTCCTTATTGTACCATTGTTATTTCCAAGAAGGAAACTGCATTAGAAATAAGACGGTAAAACCGTAGTATTATATCCCTATTACAGGAGTATTACAATGCCATTACTATACTGTAACTATACTGTAAAGTTTTAATGAAATCAAGAAACAGCTTTTAAAATATATAAATAAAAGCAAAATGAAACACAATTATTTACAAAAAATCTTTCTTGTCTTGTGTTGCTTCATCCCAAGGGTTCGATGTCTGTGAAAGTCAAAGTTATTCATTATGAAAGTGAAGAGATTATTATCCTAAAGTGTTCATTTTTGCATCAAAGCCACTGACACAAGGTGCATTATCATGTGTGATCTACCTGTTCTCTCCTTCTCACACCAGCTCTGACACTCTTGTTTGGTGAAGAAGCGGTTTCGGTTGCCATCGCAGCCCCCGTACACAAACGGCCTGCACTCCCCTGACCGAGGGTGGAAGTACCAGTGAAGAGCATATTCTGAACAGCTCCCTTCAGACATAGGCTCCAGACAGCGATCTGATACTGAAGCTGCATGTGAGATGACAAAGATGAGGGAAAGGTTTAAGAAGAAAATCAAAGTGGTTCTTTAGATAAAGATGCAGTAGGTTAATTCAATCTTCCTCAATTTCTGGTGGTTAATATGTCATTTAAAAGAGTAATGAATACATTTTATATTCAAATCTTTTTCAAATAAGTTCACAAAATGCCCATCAGCTCAACTCTTTCTGTGTTTTAATATAGCAATGTTAAGATATCATATCAACAGGCAACATTCTTGCACTGCACTTAGACAATGATGTTTTGTTTCATGTCAATGCAGATTGAGACAACAGCAACATTTTGCAAGTAGTGTGAGATGACTATAAACAGGTTCGAGTCTGACAAAAAATAAAGTAGAACCCACAAAATGGCTCAGAAGTGAATTCTACGGCTTAAAAACTTCCCAGTCCTTTAGTAGTTTGACAGGATTAAGGTTTTTTCCATGCCTGCCCTGTGCTGCTGCCTAACATTGTTATCAGAGCATCTGGTTTTCATAAAAGTAATGTTACATTATTTCTCTCCACAAAGACCAAACAGAGGCTAAATAATATCATCATCAACAACAACAAAAGTTACTCTCTACAGCTTTCAGTGAGTAACTATCAACTGAGTTGCTCTCAGTTTTATTGTCATCTGTTCTGACGTGAACAATAGGTTTAGTCACCACATTCTCTGCAACAATTAACATCATTTTCTACTTCAAATCAATTGTAGCCAGTCAAACATTTATAGATTATGTTTTGGTCTTATCTTCCTCTCTCACCTTGTGCTCTTAATGGTCCTGACGGAGTGAGTAAACAACGAGAAAAGAGAAAGAGGAGGAAGAGATTTAAGAAACAAATCAGTTGTCCTAGCCACTCACCAGCAGTGTTTGTTTGAGAAACCCTTCTTTTCTTTCTTTGTCCCCACTCCATCATCTCTCCCTCCAGAGACTCTGAAGCCAAAAACATGGACATGTTTAGCCATCAAGGGCCATAAAGGACCAACATTTAATAAATGCCGGAGGAATTTTTGACTTATCTTCAAGTATAATGTATGAAACTATATTAAAAAAGGAGAAGTGATCAAGTATAATGTCCAGCTCTCAACAAAAAAAGGTAAGAATAGGAAAGGAAAAAATAGGAAAAATTAGAAGTTGTAGTGCATTGATGTCACAGCCAAAAAGGCTGCTGGTATTATTGTATTTGTCATACTAGCTCAAATAAAAACAATCAACCTAAATCAACAAATACCTGTACAGTTAAGATTTTATAGAAGAATCTTTGCTCCATAGAACCTTTGCACGTAAACCAAGATGGTGGAAGAAGATGCAGATTTGGGAGATTATTCTTTTTTAGATAATCATTATATTTACATTGTAATTTTTATAAGGAAAGTATTAATTACAGCTGGTTTAATCAAACTATTCGAGCGTAATGTTAGTGACGGCAGAGCAGCTGAGTCATGCTTATATTGGCTGATTAGCATCAACATCTTCATTGGATGATTTCCCACTGGATGAAACTATCAGCTGACTAATGTCCAATCACATACATGATACAAATCTTGGTGCAGCTCTTTCCAATATAATAATTTTGTCTTTACGTGCAGTATTAGAGACAAGGTGGTGGTGGTGATCTAGCTGTAGCAATCCTTTAGTTAGCATTGACACTTGTAAGATGTTTAGTTTGTCCTTTGTGGGCTATTGTAGAAACAAGTTGTTTCAAAATGGCCACCTACATATATAGCTGACTCAGCTCCTTCTATAACTATAAAAGGCTCTGGAGTAATGAAAAACAACAATTCAACTGATCAGATGATTGTACACTTATAAATAATTAAGTGTAATTATTTCATCAACGGTTTCTGTCAAATGAAAATAAGGTCACCCATATTTTACACACTGAACCTTTAAAAGGTGATGGTGTTTCAGTAATCATCAGAGTATATCAACATGAAGCTTTATAGAAGAATGTGCACAAAGTCAGCCTATGAAGCCAATGTAGAAAAAGAGGGCAATATTATGGTGGGATAGTTAGAAAAGTTATAAATGTGTCGTTGGTACAAGTGATGACTTTTATTTATTTGAGTCAAGACAAAGTATAAAACTGTAGTCCAGAGTGCTTCATTATATTATACACAACGGCTTCTAATGATTTATGAATAATAACACTGACATTGACAAGGGGCAATGACAGGCTACGCTTTGATTAGTTTTCTGGTTCTACTGAGCTGAAGCAACAATGAATTGGGATGCAGAAAGACATTCTTTCCTGGAGGCTCTATTCACTAATGAGCATTATGAAATATTGTATGATGGATGAATGTTGTTGCTGCATGATGACATTTTCTTTCTTGTGTTGATGCTGACGGCGTCAGTGACGTAGAACACAAACCACTGAGTAACAAACAGATTTTTGTGGTTGACTGTGGTAACATTTTTTTGTTAATGTCATTGATATGTTTCCTGATATTCATTCTATGGTTATTCAATAAGAAATAATAATTCCAGGTCGATAGAAATACAACATTTTACCACAGGTGAACACAGAGTGATGAAAAAAAAGGGCATCCTGACCTGTCGATCGTCATTGAATCTTCACTAATACACTAAAGAAAACAACTGCATCACAGCTATTACACATAGATATGGAATTTGTAACTTTGGGACAGGATGATTTGTTAGGCTTGGGTCAGGTTTGGTCACGTCAATTGAGATGGTAATTTTATGTTCTTTTTAGTGAAACATCAAGTAAAATAGGGTGAATTCAAAGGGTGTTTTTTTAATTGCTGTATACTAAACATTAAATAAAAAGTGATATTAAGTAGAAACTGGCCTAGTGTTTATGATTAGAAGTGAGATTTACTATTTACACAAAACACAGGCTATTAAAGCTATCCACGGTGGATGATATCCTTTCAAAAACTCAAAATAAACCACAATGGTTGGATTATGTAAATAGGTATCAGCGGTGACAGTTCAACAAACATCAAATGTGAACGTTTATTACACTCAGAAGTGCTGAGCGCACTTGAGATCATTAACTCCTTTAACTGAGCCCCCTGGTGGTTATTCAATATATTGTTACCTCTGGGTTGACTTCAGAGAGGACTATGCTCATTTTTATGTAGTGTCTGTCGTAACACTCTAAAAATCTTCTGCATTTAAAAATGATGATATTCCTGAAAACTGAATGTAGGCCCCACCAATACAGATTTGGATCAACAAGTAATTTACCATTACGATTTGGTAGCATCCCATCTTCTTCAAGGATCACAGTTGCAGGAGTGGTCATTTCCTCCACCCAGTCTCCATATTCTCCCTCTTCTTCTGTGCCTTCACTGATGTCACGAGAGAGGGATATCACTACATCTGGCTCTTTTTTATCATCTGTCACTGGAATTGTTCCATCTGGATCCACAGACTTTACCATAAACTTATATTCCAACCCTGAAATGACAAAAACCGGACTACAACAATTTGTGCACTACTTTTATTGCATGAACAATGTTGAAATTCAGACTTTGCAGCCATTTGTTTTGAAGCCTAATTATCCTTTAAGTGTCGTGAGAAAGTGAGGATTCTTTGGATTTGTGGAGTGGCGTCCCATTTAATTGCAGTCTTGTGTTTGTGAATGGCTCTACTGCTGTTGGCACTGTGGCACTTGTTCTTCTGAGAGAACATAACAGATGGCACAACACACATGGGTGCCATGATGCTGCCACAGGACTGCTATACAACAAACAGTCACACAGTATGCAGGGCCACCTAGAGGCACATTTATGCATTCTTGGATAAAATCCAAACAAAAGTGCACACACCAGCACACAGTTGATGGTTCAAAATGTACAAGTGAATTACTCATTCACACACTTACCACACTTTCCTGTCACTTCCTGAGTAACTAGCTCCTTCACTTCTTCAGCCTTGACAGAAAAACAAAAGATTAATTCAGTCATTTTGATAACCATGTATTTGTTTACTGTTAAAGATACAATGTGTCTCTGTGTGTGTGAGATTGTGGTTGTATGAGTGTAATAAACATACTGTGAGCCCTGGTTCTCCTTTATCACCCTTTGCTCCCGGATTCCCTACAGTACCCTATAAGAAAAATACACATAAGTATTAATCTGTCGTACATCAACATTGGTGAATTTACCTATTTGGGTAAATTGCATGTTCTTTTTTGGACTGTGTGGACATGTACAGACAGGTGGTTGGGCAGAAAGAGAAGAGGTCTAACCAGCAAGAGAATGTGTGTGGGAGTTTGCAGGACTTTTAAATGCATGTGATTAATGGCTTACTTCTTTACCCCTGGATGGATTTAATCATACTGTGTAATCAGCTGTGGAAAACAGTTCAAAACACATTAATGAGAGAGAGAGAGAGAGAGAGAGAGAGTGAGAGAGAGAGAGAGAGATTTAAATGTGGGCCATTTTCCTGACTACGATTTGTTTATTTGTTTAATTTGTCCCTTCCACTAAGTCTAAAAATACTCTGGTAAATACTTTACCATTTCACCAGCTTAAAATTTTATTTTTGGGCTGTTTAGGTTCAATGTTAAATTCATTTCATTTATTTATCTTTGTGAAGTAAACATGCAAATTCTAGCCAGGTGGTACAGACATGCTGTACCACTGTACACTGTAAAATATTTTAAATATTTGAAATGTACTTTTTAAATTTTACTGTAATTGCCCAAAACATATGTTACTGTGAATTATCACAGTTAAACCCTGATAATGATGCAAAATACAGTGAAATTTAGACTAATGTCCTGTGAAATCCTGGGAATTATTTAGTGTTTTATGTTTTCCTTAGCACAAATTATCATATCAATTAACGAAGAACTACATCTTCTGTGAGAGGCATTGCAAAGGCTAGTCTCGTGCTAAGATAGTACTTTAGGAGGTTTGTCTTGTAAGTGGAATGGTGATATGAATCTCACACTCTGTCCTTGTTGTCCTGACGCCCCTGGTGCTCCTCTCTGACATGGCTTCACTCTTCCTCTTCTGCCCCTCTCCCCCTGTTTGACAAGAGTAGTAATCTCTAAAACTCTTTGTGTGACACTTCTGCATCAGCAAGAAAAATATACAGTATATACCACCTCATCTCATCATGCGTGGAGAGACCAAGACAGAATAAATTCATCCTTCTGTTGGAGTTCTGCGACCATTCTGTGTCACCACAGAGTCTGGTAATTGCAGCTGAAAGGAGCTAATTGAGTAGAATATTACTTGAAAGCTGCAGACAGAAATAGATGCTGTATACACTACTGACCACATGCTGCCACACGAGACACAGATGTGATGACTATAATCAGCCTCATTTCAGTTCCTTGCATTCTGTCACACTTCCACTCCTTTTTTTCTTTAAAAATATTTTTGCATGCATGAGCGAGAGAGGGTTTGATGGAGATATGCAGTATACTTATTTTTTAACTCCAGCCTCACCAACAACCCTCACAGGACGGAGCTACACTGCATGCTGCCTGATCTTCCCCTCATATGAATGGACTGAGTGCCATGTAAATTCTTTATACCAACTTATAATGATCCCTAAAAAAGACTTATTTGTATAGTAACCTCTGATTTAGCTCTACAGCTTTTTAGTGTTCCCACGCCTCAGTGTTAGTTAAAGAAGAGGCTATATTGTGACTGCACCATTCAGTTAAAGACAATGGTAATTACACCTAAATCTTGAATGGGTATATTTTACTAAAGTACTGATTCATACTTTTAACTACATCACTGAGCATGAACGAGTGAAGTAGGTCTGAGCTATTATTGTGTGTTAATTACTTACTATACCTAAAAAAAATTAATTATGACTTAAAGCTGAAGTGTGTAACTTCTTTATTCTGACTTTGTTAGATCTTCCCATCCTACCCCTTTGTCTATTCTCTCATAAAATCTCTGCCCTCAAAACAAACGAAACCCACGGTTTAACAAATTCTATATGTACATTGATTGTACATTGACTATACCAGGTTTCCTGGATATTCATTGCACTAAAAATACAGCAGCACTACTAAATTGTTATCTACAAGGCCATACAAACCCCTCCTATCAAACCCCAAATTATTTTCTCTGAATTTGATAAAGTAGCCATCAAAATATTGATGAAAAACTGTCACGGAAAACTGTACTTGCTACTACTAAGCTGACTTTGATATTGTTTATTTGTTGTCTTTTGTTGATTGAATTAACTATGTTGCTGGATAATTTTGTTATGGGGGCATCTTGGCCAAAAATTACATTTTGAGCTCAAGGGAATTAAAAACATGTCCGCATTAATTGGAAGAAAATACTTACCATTATCATAATGAAATGTGTGGGTAGGCAGGTCGGTTACCAATAGTTACCTTTCCTTCTAATTAAATGATTGGTTGTGCTTACAGTATTGTCAGGGCTACAGACCTCAGAATTTTTTGGGACACCTTTATCTACTGATAGCAATCAGGACATGAAGAGGAGCTCAACAAATTACATAAAATGTGTTGAGAAACACATTATGGACTACAGCTTTAACCCTCCAAGTACAATCACAGTAATGGCTATCACTGTAGTATGCAATTCAGAATAATGTATCTCCAGTACACTGTGAAAGCAGGAATAGAGTACCTTTGGCCCAGTGTTACCACGGGGACCTGGTGACCCTGGAGGACCCTCATCTCCGTCCCTGCCTGGACTCCCTGCTGAACCCTTAAAGCCTGGGAAGCCTGGGAACCCTGTTACACCCTGAAGTAAGCAAAAATAAGAATATTAAGAAAAATACACAAAAATTCCACAGTGTGAAGTAGAATACAAACAATTTAAACAATTCTTCTACACTCCAGGTTTAACAAAAAAGCACTTCATTGGAATGCAACATGGACAGGACTGTGACAAGAACACAATCACTGGTGAAGTGTGATAAAATTTGATATTGTGTTAATTTACAGACCTTTTCCCCTTTCTCTCCCGGATCACCATCAACACCACTTGTTCCTTCATCTCCCTTATCACCCTGAAATTTTAAATGATGAAAAGCATAAATTTAAATAGTGCCACTGAATACAGTATGTTTCAGGATGAGAGAGTTTACCTTGCGCCCTGTGAGTCCATTTAGCCCAGGTATTCCAGGAGTGCCATGCAATCCAATTTCTCCCTTTTTTGTGTAGAAACCACATGTTAACCAAGTCATATACAGTTATGTAGATTTCAGATGTAATTGATCTAATCAGGATATAATGAAGCACTAACTTTTTCTCCATTTAGGCCTGGATTCCCTATATGTCCAGGTAAACCTCTGAAACCCTGAAGAAGCAGGAAGAAATCTTTATTAACCAAGTAAAAGGGACAGGATAAAGGATAAATGTGATCAGTAAAAACTGTCTCGACCTTCTCTCCTTTCTCCCCTTTGTCTCCTGGTAAGCCTGGTTCACCTGATTCCCCCTGATTCCCCCCAGACATGACAGAAAAAATCAATTATGAGCAAACAAACATTTGGTTGGAGGCATAATGATTCTTTGAATACCTGATCACCCTTTTGGCCTTGCAGTCCTGTATCTCCTTTGTCCCCTTTAGCCCCATCCAATCCATGATCTCCATTACGACCCTGAAGTCCCAACAAGCTTATTTAATATTATTTCCTCAAAGGACAGGACACCACTAATTGCATTAAGTTTTTGTGCTTTTAATCTTTTGCATGAATATGAATTAAATATCCATGTCATATGACCCACTGACTACAAACCACTTCACAGTGTTTGACTACATTAGTCAAAAAAGGACACACCACTGAATACTGAATATTAGTGTTTCCTATACTTACTAAGAATGTGTTTTGCTTTTAGTGCTTTGCTCTTTTACTATATTTAAAAGGTAATTAAAAAAATCGAATCCTTTTATGTCATGTGACTGAGTGACTTCAAATAAACGCTAAATGTTACTGCTACTCTAGACAAGAAAAGGCAGAGCCAGTAGACTTCCTTGTATCAGATTTTAATGCATTCAATACTATGTTTTAATTTTATTTGAATGCTAAAAAAATGATTACCAGCTAAAGCATCTGTATTCAATTTTATATTACCAAATTCATATACTAACCTTCAAAAATATCTTTCTTCCAATTCTTTCCATTTTATGTAAACCACTGACACCAAAACTGTGCCAATTTCTTTTACTATTCTAAATTCAAATACTGACTGAGGCATTGAAAAAGTTTGAATAATGACAGAATGTTTTTTCTACCATCACTCCATTGAGTCCCGGCTCTCCTGGATCTCCCTGTTGAAAAGAAAGAAGTGAAAAGTGTAACAAATACTGTGTAACTAATATATTAAATTTACTCTTTACTCACTTTCTGGCCCACAGGTCCTCGTGCTCCAAATCGTCCTAATGCTCCCTTGGTGCCTGCATCCCCTTTCGAGCCCTTTAAAATACATTATTATATACAGTCCATTATAATGATTTATTTTTGATTCAGGTGGAACATGTAGTTTCATTTATTATAGATAAAAGTATCAGGTACACTGATGTCTATCTGACAGAACCTCAATAATGGCGAGCATTACTGGCACTGAATGATTAACATATCATTTTCAGGCTCTACATGTATTGGGAGAACCATTAATCTTCTTTTCAAATGATTACATCAGATTTTATTACCTTGAATCCAGGAGGACCATCCTCTCCCTTTTCTCCTTTGTCACCATCAAAACCTGGAGGACCTCGCTCACCCTGAAACAAACAAAAATGTTCACAGGTATTTTAAGTGTTTGTTAAAGCATTTACTATTAATTCCTCATATGGCCTTCGATTATTATGTTTTTTTTTTAAAGGTGATATATTGTGCAAAGTATGTACAAGTTATGAGTTTTTAAAATGGTAACTGCAATATTATATATTGGACAAGTGAGGTAACAAGAATTTCTAGAATGTAAAAAGAATAAGCTGCACTTACACATAAAGTTACATTGTGGTTATGCACAAACAAATCCATAAACATAACAGTCCAACCATCATTAACATTGAACCTACTGGAGATTGAAAGTGAAAGTGTGTCTGCTTTAAAGGAGCAGAGAATTATCACATGATTTAACCTAAAATCTGCCAAACCAAAAACAGACCCCTAGTTAAATGATACCACTCATGCCAGTAGGCAGCATTGTATGGAGGCGGATCGAAAATGGAAATATCTAGGCATAACTTGTTTCATTGTCATGCTGAGGATGTTTAGATATATTTACCTTTGCAGCCTGACCAAAGCCTCTCACAAAATGACATCAATCAGTGGCTGAACCAAATTTTCTACATTTACAGTAAATGAAACCAAGACAGAGTGCATTGTTTTTGCACCGTTTTCACAGTTCAGCTCGACTGTTAAAAACCCTGGTGTTTTCCTTGACAGTAATTTGAATTTTAACAAAAATATTCAATTACATATGCTGGCCATTGCAAAGCGACTTCTAATTTGCCACAACCTCAAGGTAGCCATACATGCATTCATAGTCCGATATTGGACTATTGTAATGCACTTTATGCTTTATATCACTCAGTCTTTTCTGAACCACCTTCAATTAATGCCAAATGTGGCTGCTCACTCCAATTCTTTTATCTCTCCACTGGCTACCAGCATGTTTTAGAAATGACTTTAAAATTTTAATGTTTGTTTTTAAGCCCTAAGTGGCCTTGACTTAACATAAATGGTGAATATAGTGGGTGGATTTTTGGTAGCATTGACACCAGTATTCAATTTTAACATGTTTACTTAATCACGTAAACATCAACGAGATATCGAGGCAATTTTACTTCTTAATATTTTTTTTTATATTGCACCTTTAAATTATAAAGTTGTTTATTTGAAAGTATATTAATTGTGCAATAAGATATGTGACTACAACTTTAAATCATCTCACCGCAATTCCTTTGGAACCTTTAAAGCCACGGGGCCCTTGGATTTGAAGCACACTCCCCTGTAGGAATAAACTTAATTGTGAATTCATGGTGCAAGTGGATGAAATTGGCCACCAATAATAAGGTAATTAGTAGGGGTATATACCTCTAAATGTACCTCATGTGAGGCTCTGTCATAATTTGCTCAACTGTAATAAATCAGTGTAAAGATGAAAATCACCATACCCTCTCTCCTTTGAATCCAGGTAACCCATGGTCTCCCTGGAAAAAAAACAAAAAACATAAATCTCACAATGTCTTCCCAAACAAGATTGTTTTAATTGTGTCATTTGGTCTATAGATTACATTCTATCTCATGCTGCATTGCAGAAAGAACAATTGTATTGCAGCATTTTATTATATACTTTCAATTACAATTTAATCTAGTTAATCATATTTCATCTCTGTCAGGAAAGGTTGTTGTAGATAAATGTGGCCAGTTCAATGAATGACTGTGATGAATGAATCACACAGTGGCACCAGAAGTGTGACACTTCTGCAGAGAGGAAACAAACATGAAGGCAGATTGACTGACAACTGACATCACTGCTGTAAACCTGGACCCAGTGGCACTTAAAATTTAATGAGAAACCACTATCTTAAGAATGAAAGGAGTCTGCAAGAGCATCTAGACATTCAACTGACAATGTTGGCCTCTTCACTCGAACCTTATACTTCGCTGCTGACGCAAACAATCATTGTAAGACATGTGTACGTAAAGATTATCGACATTGAGGCAGATAAGGTCAATAGATGTGTTGTTGTTCCACTATCGCTGAAACAGCTGCATTTTTACACATATCTTGCATGGTGCTGCATGGATTTTACATATTTTATCTGCAGCATAAGTAGAAAACAGTTTTGGTGGACATACTTTGTTAAAGAAAGAGAGAAAATGTGAATTAAAATATGATGGCATTGGCACATTGATAACATGAGGCCAAAAACATGTCCTTTATCCTGCTGGCAGTGCTTGGAGGTTAGGGTAATATTGTGAAAAAGGAAACATTTTCTTGAGCTGACTAGAGCTGCACGGTGGCATAGTGGTTAGCATTGGTAATTCTTAGCACTGTTGCCTCACAGCAAGAGAGTGCTGGGTTTGATTCCCAGTCTGGGACCTTTCTGTGTAGAATCTGTGCGTCTCTCTCTAGTTTCATCATGTGGTAGGGTTCTCATTCACAGCAGCTCTGATCAACCCTCCATCTGACCCAGCATTTTCAGTTGAATAAAGATCCTTTCCCATTTTTAAAGCAATTTTGCACTTATACTAAAAGCCATAGCTACAGGCAGTATATATAGTTTCTGGTAATAAACCTTAATAGACTTGTGCATTGGGTCACAAAATATAAGTGGAACTTTGGTGCTCAACAGCAGTTTATTCTAAATTCAGAATAATGACTGCCCTTTCAATATTAGAGAAGAGCTCAGAGAGTGAATGCAGCAGTCCAAAAATTTTTTTCTACATTGGAGGCAAAGTACCATCAGCAGCCTCTCTTTTGGGCTGCAGCTCCCCATGATTGAAAGGACATTATTCTGAATTTAGAATAAACTCTGGTGATTTCAATTTTTTCCACTTCACACATCATCACACAACACTTATGTAATTCTCAATAACTAAGTTGCACATTAGTTCACTAAGTTGTAGAGGGTTAAACAGTAACTGTAACACCTGACCTTTTCACCTTTGCTGCCTCGCAAGCCTTTTGGGCCCTGTATTAAAAAAACAAATATTTTAGCACATGTGGTACATAAGAGAATCTGTAATAGTCTTTGATCAAATCGATGTCAGTTTTATTGGTTAGAGAAGTATTTTACAATGTGTCCAGGAGCTCCTTTGGCACCTGGAACACCTGCTTCACCCTAAAGAAAAATACATGTTTACATTTTTAACACAAAAGGCAATTGACTGTAGTAAATATGTTTAAAGACCACAACACTTGTAAAAACCTATAAGCTCAGCTCACCCTCCTGCCTGGGACACCAGCCAAACCATGGGCACCAGGCCCTCCAGGAATACTGTCACCCTGATGAAAGAGAGATGCCATTAAAAAAATATTAAATTACATTTCCCTTTTTCCTCCCTTTCTCTTTCATAAGATCAAAATGCTGCCGATTGAATTGAATTTTGAATTCATGGAGCAAAAACAATAAAATATGAGAAAGTTTTTTTTAATTTTTTTTTATTTTTACCCTTTCTCCTTTCACTCCAGGTGCACCAGGAGGACCCTTTATTAGAGATATAAAATACAGAAATCAGTTAATCAGATGTGAAAAATCCTTTATAATGAACATACTTCAAATGGGAAACTTTTCTATGTCTGATACTTTATTAAGAAGGACAACAAGAAGATATTGCACACTCATGCTACTATACTTTTGCATTTTAATACAAACACAGATTGTTTGTTGTTTTCATCAGCACTCATTTTATAATTACTGTACTACATTTACATGATAAAGATGCAAGTTCAATTTTGTTGTATTGTATAAGTATAAAATAAAAATATGGGCAATTCTAGGTCTGATTCTGTATAATGTGTTATGAGAACAATCAGACTGAGCAGCTGTCTTGTCTTCTCACCTGAGGTCCTGGTGCTCCCAGAGGCCCAGGAGGTCCAGGTGATCCATTCTTACCCCTTTTACCCCGCTCACCCTGTATCAACAAACAAAACATCTTAAATCTCTCCTAAACACAGTGGGACATCCTTCTTCATCTGTGTGTATTTATTTCAATTCATGGACTAATTATACTTGATTAAAGAGAGCTAACTGGCAAAAGTTAAGATGATGCACCTCTCTGCCGGGTTCCCCTGGATCACCTGGGGGACCCCTAAGGCCCGGGGAACCTTGGAAGCCTGAGTTCCCATGGATGCCCTGGATGCCTTGAGCACCTGGAGGCCCCGGCTCACCTGGTTCACCCTGAGGTAAAGAAAGAAACACAAAAGAGTCTTAAATACAAACACTAGGATAAGCTGCAGTGAATAACTTTGGTTGCTGTTCATGTTATTATTCTGCATTAGGGTTTATCCAATAAAACTGCTGCAGGCATTTGCATACATGTTAACCTTCAACTCCTCTGTTACTTTAAATAACTGCTTTAAAAAATGCCTTTTTTATGTTTATTATAGGAAAAACTTTAAATGAGTGAATCAGTGAGCCAATTACATTCACAAAATTAAAACCACAGTGAGACACAATGTCAATTAAAGTGAATGTGATTGAAAAGAGTGTGTGGTTAATTGAATAAGTGGGGGCATAACTAAGCATGCTGTTGCTTGTATTATTATAATTATTATACTAATGAAGAAGGAGAGATATTTTACCTTCCGTCCTGGAGGACCAGCCTGGCCTTCTGGACCTCTGTGGCCAATTCCTGGCTCACCCTAAACACACAAACATGTTTACACAAGTTTTCACACCCATTCCTTCCATGGAAAACCTCATCTCCAAGATTTCAATATCACAAATTAATCCATGTGGATCACAGCTTAGATATGAGTATACAATTAATTTACCTTTTGACCTTTTTCACCAATTTCACCCTGAAAAGTGAGCAAAAAAAAGTTTGAAAGTTTCAGTGCACCTGAA
Source organism: Brachirus orientalis (assembly GCA_016785285.1). NCBI lineage: Eukaryota > Metazoa > Chordata > Actinopteri > Pleuronectiformes > Soleidae > Brachirus > Brachirus orientalis. The sequence continues at coordinate 7,257,636 of JAFBJR010019380.1, read as the reverse complement.
CACATCTGTTCCCAGGCACAAACACACACAGAGGAGTTTGAAATAAAAACAACAAACAACAGTGAGACTTGTCAGCATGTTTAACAAGGGGAATTATTAATGCCTGCTTTAATCCATTGTCTTGCAGTCTAACAGAAATAGAACAGAGGAGACATCAAAGTCCTGGACTCATGACAGGTGATACAAGAGAGCAGCTCTGACACGATGTGCTGATGCAGAGTGGATAAAATGGTGAAGATATTTTTATGAACTGGCACATTTTTTAGGGGCCCACTGTAATTCTCAATCTTGGAATGATGATGATGATGACAAAGTGTTTTTTTCCAATGTAATCAGTGGTATTATATCAGTGATTTAGTGAGCCTTCAAAATAGGAGGACACATTTCACAAAAAATGAATTGTTTGTGAAATTACAAAGCAACTCTTCTTATCCAGACACGCAGACAGTTGTGATTTTACATGGCCAGGTGAGATTTCACACTCCACACCCGAGTTATGGATAAAATTTTGTAATACATGTGTTCAAATTTCACTATGTTAAGTAGCAACTATTCAGTGGCATATTTGCATCCAATGGCTACTTTATTAAGTACACCTGTCCAACTGCTTGTTAACCAAAATATCTAATTAGCCAATCACATGGCAGCAACTCAGTGCATTTAGACTCATACACATGGTCAAGACGACCTGCTGAAGATCAAACCAAGCATTAGAATGGGCAAAGAAAGGTGATTTAAATTACTTTGATTGTGGTATGGTTGTTGGTGACAGACTGGTTGGACTGAGTATTTCAGAAAATGCTGTTCTACTGGGATAAACTAAGAGCATAATTTTCCAGCTGAAAATGCTTCATTGATGTCTGCAGAGATCGACCAGACTGGTTTTGAAATGACAGGAAGGCAACAGTAACTCGGGAATATAACTGAAGAACCAAGATATGCAGAAGAATACAAAGAACAGAAAGCGGCCAGTGAGTGAACAGGAAAACAGGAAAATATATTAAGACAGTCTCTTTAGTTGTACCTTTTGTCCTGGTTTTCCATTCTCCCCTGGTTGACCCTAATGTATAGAAAAAAAAAATTTTTTTTGACCTGATAGCAGTTAAATGTGAAGGTTTATTTTGGGCCCATACCTTCAAAAGAAAATACTCGGGAGGGTAGGGGTACGGCTGTCCAGTTTCTTCATCATAACCCCCCTCTCTCCTTCTCTCCATCTCTATCCTCCTCCTCTCCCATTCCTCCCTCTCTCTATCAAAATCTCTCACCCCCTCCTGCTCAGACTTCTTCCTCTCCAGCTCTTTTTCTCTCTCCATCTCCCTCTCCTTATCCAGCTCCTGTCTCTCTCTCTCCATCTCCAACCGCTCCCGTTCTCTCTCCCTCTCCAGCTCCTCGTCCTCCCCTTCCTCCTCTCTGTCCACGTCCTCCTCAGTTTGCCAGTTGTAGTCACCACTCCTCTCCTCCTCCTCATAGACTGTATATTCAGGCTCCACTTCTTTCTCTTCCTGCCACTTCTCAAATTCTTCAGTCTGTTCATCTCCTCCACCATGTATTTCTGGATGAATCACTCCTTCTGTCTGTGTTTGAAGATCAGGGTTTTCTTGTTTCTTCTAGAGGAAAGTTGCACTGTCTTGTTATTTTTAAACTGAAACTGATTTTAAATTTGTTGTTAATTATACCACAAACTTACATTAATGTTTTTGTAACCTTGAACTCCGGAGGTTAGATGCTGAAATGAAAAGAAATTAAAAGAGCTAAATCTTAGTTGTGATGCAATTTGAGTAACAAATACTGTATAAAGTTTTACTATATACAGTTTTAAACAGTGCAGATATTTAGCTGTAATTATTACTTTTTGGGTCTGCTTGTACCAATGTATTCCACCTGGAGCACCTGGCATCACCTAAAATATAACAATAATTACTACTACAATTTGTTTTTTCTATCAGTGTCCTCAACAAAAACAGTGAACACTTACCATGGAGTCAGGCCAGGGGGCGCTTCTTCTTACCCTCATCAGGTGTTGAGGAACCTGTCAAGTGCCCCAAAATGTTCATTCATTCTTTAATTTACTTTTAATTTATTTAAAAAAAATGCTGCATACTAATAAATATCAATGTGTAGACATGCCAGACTGTAGATATTGGTCTTAGGCAGATTGATGTTTGGAGAAAAAAAAGCAATACATATGTTAGAAAAATGATTTCAGGTAATTGAAACAGACACATTACAAAATGTGTGAAACAGTAAGGCAAACCAGGAAATAGAGACAATAACAGACTGAGTGACTGGATCTTAAGTGCTTTGCTGATTCTTTTTTTTTTTAAATTTCACATAGGTTTGTAAAGAGTTAAACAATGTGCACACGTCCTATGTTTTTAATTGAACATAGATTTGCAGAGTTGGGCTAAAGTACACATTGCCATTTAGCATAAAATGTCAGAATGATATATTAATATATAAAAGTACAGATACTACTGTTGTTAGGTAGTATCATAAACATCAGGTTTGGACTTGCCATAACTTGCCATGTCATATTCTACCAAGCAGTCGTGTGGCTTTACATATATGTGTGTATGTTTAGAAAGAAAGACAGAGACTTGCTGATAGTTCTTTTAACTTTTTTTTTTTACTGAAGGATACATGCATAGTGAGAACACAGACAAAACATGGTAATGACAGAGGAAAAATTTCACCAGTGAAAAGGATGTTTAATCTGGCTATAGTACTGTTATATTCTGGATAATATCAAAGGTATGCAAAGTATTTTCCATATTTAATAAATAATTTTAGTATAAATTGACACAAGGACATACAGTATGTACTTTATAAGAAAGCTTATTGCCGAAGTTATTACATAGAATTATTTTTCTTATAAATAAATAAGGAGTTGTGGAAGGTGAGATAAAGTGAAGATCATGAACTAGAGAATCACAATAATCTCACCACAGTCTTTTTTTTTTTTTTTAGATCTTTGCCATGGTGTTTGCTTCTACAAAGCTCCCGTAGACATACAAGAAGTGATTTGTTCTATAACCATGGCTTTGGGTCAGTGACATCGTTGCTGTCTGAAAACATCCCCCAGCTCATGAAACGTTGGTCAGGTTCAGGGGTCACCACCAGTTCAGTTTATTCACACTCTCCATGTAGTGTGTGATTTCTTATGTTTAACTCTATAGTCACAGTCTCTTGGGAATTAAGACAAGCCCTGTTTAAAGAAATGAGAGAGAGAAATTATTAAAAGTAACTCTCTGGAGTGTTTTCAGGCAAGTTTTTGAGAAACCATGCTCAAAGCATGCTGCTTTAAAATACATGTATGCTGGTCTGTCTCATGCTTTGGTAATGTCCATGTGTTAAAAAAACTATGATGGTTTGTTTCATTGCCAGTGAATTTGTGTTAGCCTTTCACAAACATGTACACCTTATGCACTGGTGAAATTTTCACAGAAAGCAGAATGAGATGATCTTGAAAAATGATGCCAAGTGCTTTTTCTATAGTAATCCAAGGACCCACAGTTTATTTGTGGGCTATTCTATCTCCTTGACTGATTCAAGCACTTGTCCATCACATTCAATAGTAATTAAAAGAGCTTTGCATTCCAAGACATGCAAGATTCAAGCAGGTGAAAATCAGAACTCTACCTTTTCTGGTTCTTGTGTGATGATGGGAGGTGTAGGCAGTGATAATTCATCCTGGTCAGGACAAGAGACAACAGATAAAGTAAATATAGCTCTTCATGTGTAAAGTATCATATAAAGTATAGGAGGCACTTTCAATTACAAATGTGGCCTTCAATACCTTCTCGTCATCCCTTGCAGTTGGAATTGGAAGCTCAGTGCTCGTCATGGCAACCTAGAGTGGAAACAAAGTAATATGTGTAGTAAGTATTCATTTTACTAAATTCAACCCATACAGCAACAAAGAAAGAACTGCAAGCCATTCAGTTTATTATAACTTTGTAAATCATACTCACTGGACATCTCCAAACTGTCTCAGGATATATAATGTGTATAATGCCATCTGTGGGCACCTTTTTTGGTATACAGTGTTTTTCAGTCCCTACCTGTTTGAATTAGCCGATATTGGGCATCTTTGTTTATCTTTGTAAGATTTCAACCAAATCTCTAACATGTCAAAATTCTGTCTAACTCAAAATCTGTTCTTTTCTCTTCCACAGAAAGCTGTTATTTCAGATTGGCTTTGGCCCTCCTCGAGTCCTCTTATCACTACCAGGTCATTATTATGATCATCATCAACATTCAGCCACCACCTGTCCAAGGTTCTGCGTAAAAAAAATCATTACTTCAGCCTAATCTTATTTTTTTGTTCTTTTCCTTTTAAGTTTTTGATTTATTTTACACACTAACAATTTGTTACGGACTGTTAATTTCTAATTTGCATTGATTTGTTTTATTTTCTGTCTCTTTGTTGTTTTTAAATGGTTTTGAAATCTACCTCTGTATGAAAATTAGATACAATTCTACTGCCTGGCTTTGAGTAATAGACTAAAATCACACCACCTGCAATGAAACAGTCTTCAACTTTTAACACAATTCTCTCCTGGTTTAAGTTAATTGCTGATAACTGAATTAAATGCTTATAGAACAAATACTAATATTTCACCTGTTCATCTGCTTCTGTGTCCGAGTAGGGTGTCGGAGGAACACTGGAGGTTTCTGCCAATGTTTGTAGGTAGACAGGAATCTCTGTGGGAAACTGTTCCTCCTACACAAAAGGAAAACAGCACACATATGCCACCAACATCAGATCAGTGACCAACAGTACAGCCTTTACAACAGGAAATGTTTTTTTGTTACAAACGGAGCAAACTAAAATAAATTATTAATGCCCTATTCTTTATCACTGATGTATAAATGAATACATTTGGACGTTGAGCAAAAACAACCATATTTTACATTAAATATTAATATAACATTCAAACACAATCCCACTGAAACTGCAAATTTACCTCTTTTGCCTCTTCTCTCCTGCAAGATAAAGAGGTCATGTAGAAAAAGTTCTCCTGTTTTTAAGAAAAAGGCATAAGCTCACAGCTCAGCGGATGAGGTGCAAAGCAGATGCAGTGGACTGTGACGGAAAACTAATTCATTCTTAATGATTTAATTAATTCAGGTAGTGGGTGTGTTAATTAATCAACTCACTTTGGTGTTTTGTGTGGGAACAGATATAATTTAGTCACCCCCAAAGAGGCTGCTATCAAAAAGAGGCAATTTCATTATGAGTGTGACAGGGCTGCGTAACAAGGCGGCGCCCACAATAACCACAATCCAAATCTGTAACAACCACAACTCTACAAACATCACTTTTAAACTGAAGCTTCCCACAGTGCAATAATTTGTCACTCACCACAGCCGTTGCCTACCTCGTATTTATCACCGTCTTCCTTGCCGTCATAAAACTCGCCTTCATCATCATCTTCTTTTATCTTTAGATAAAAGTGAAAGAATCAAATAAAAATTACAACAATGAAAAGGGAGATACTGTAACAGATCATTTGCTTGAATGACATAAAAGTCAAGCGGTTAGAAAGCAACCCATTCATTCAGTTTATCAGAACTTGTATCATAAAGATAAGACAGATGCATGCATTTAGTTTTTCTTAACTGACCATTTTCTTACTGGTTAACTCTGGTTATTATATTTTAAAAATGTTATTGTTTATTATGGTTATCTATTCATGTTTCAGAAAATGTGATGTTTGCAGGTTTAGTGTGAAACCCTTCAAGGACATTTACCAGGCGTTGTCTCTGCCTCTTAGGTCGTCCTTTATTTCCTTTGCCCTAGTTAAGTTAAGAAGTGTCAGAGAGAGAGAGAGAGAGAGAGAGCGAGAGCGAGAGAGTGAGAGTGAAGGTTCCCCATGCTTCAAGAGTTGTTTTATGAAACTACGAGTTGATAAGGTAAGCTTAAGGAAATGTTTAAGTGGCTTGAAAGGTTAATGCAACACCTTTACATACTGTATAGACATTTATGCATCTTTTTTGTTTCAGTAAAAAGTTTTGGCATGTTCATTTATAATGCATTGCAAATTGCTTACTTATACATGTTCCTTATTAAGTTATAATACTTTATTACTTTTGACCATTTTGGAGAAAATTTCACATGTGGAGTTCACTCATCAAATGTGTTTAAAATGTCATTGCCTCAGTTCACAGCAGTTAGCACATTCTTTATATTTGTACTGTAGAAAACTTATAACAATAGACAAAATGGTGTTCTGAAATGACAAAATCTTTAGTTTTTCAAACTGAAAGTGTGTTTACAATACTTACAATGCAAGACAGAAGCTGAATACATTAAATACTGGTATGGTCCTTTAAATGATTATAAATATAAATGTTAAAGGCAATCAAGAAAAATAAAACTTGTTAAATGACCCCAGAAGTATATTATATCTACTAAATAAAAAGCACATGCTAGTTTTAATTTGCTGAGAGGTAAACCAAGTGATGTGGCTGTGGTGTCTTTACCTTTCCACGTTCCCTGTTTTTCTTCTTATGTCCTGAATTCTTTTTTAAAGAGTCTTCCTGAGTGAGGACAACTGTCTCCACTGCAGTCTCAGGTAAACCTGAAACCGTCTGAGATCCACAGTTTAAGTTATTTAGCATTGCAATATACTATGATATCCTACTGTGTTCACTTTCAGTTCCACGATTTCATCAGTTTTGCTGGTGTCAAAATTCTAAATAAACAGTCTTCATGCGATATCTTTTACCTCTTGAATGGTACTATAGTTGAAAGTAGAATTGACGACTGTTATATTATTTTGGAGAGAAGACATGTCATCATTCTCATCCACCATCTTCTCTGTGGATTCCTTCAGCTTGGGCTCAGTTCTGTTGATCTCCTCCTCCACGGTCACCATAGTGATGTTCCACAGAGTGGGACCTTCTGCAGTTTCATTTACAGGCTCCTTCATATCAGATGTGAGATATACAAAAAATAAATATTACAGTGCACAGTGGGTAGAAATCTGTGTTTAATGAGTAAGACTGAAACACATAGACATCAAACATCATATGGAAACAGATAAAACAATGGGTGCTTAAGCAACAACTTCACTCTTGTCTTATATGTACTGTATATTAATAACCCTGATGAAAATGCAGGGGTACCTAATATTGGTCCAAATATTAATAATATAATATGAGTGCACTGAAGCAGAAGTCAGGTTGATTTAAAACATGTTATTGAAGGTTTTTTCATCTGTTTTTAGGTTTAAGAATCAAATTTGCTTACAACTGATGACGACTCTGGAAACTGGCCATCTGGACCCTCAGTGGCGTCAAACTCTAACAACGGCTCACTGGTGAGCTCTAATTTTAGTGAACCCTGTTGAGACGAGACAAGTGTTTCTGAAACAATCGAAATGTTATCTAAACCGTCTGAAGCCATAAAAATGCAGGTATATTTTTGATTTCCCCTGTCTACTGCTTAGTAAAGTGCAACTTCATGAGCACATCAAAAATGATGATAAATGCACTCTTGCCTGTACGTACTGTATACTCAGTGATGACATTGGATGTGTGAGTTTTGGTGTTTTCTTCTGGTTTCTTGGCATTACCAAGGACCTGGAGCAGCTCCTCTATCCCATCCTGCAGCAGCCTGTCAATCAAAGCCTTGAGCAATGGCAGCTGAGAAAAAAAGAAGCTTTTATTTAGAATTTCTTTCTTTCTTTCTTTCTTTCATTTAAGAGTGCATACAGTGTCAGGCTCTGAACTCACCCTTATCCCATAGGCTTCAAACATTACTTCAATATCCTACAGAAGAAAAAAAATATCTTTGTCAGAGACATGTTAACGCAAAAGAGGCACACATGTTTAAGTTGTTGGATTTTAACAAGTCACCTTCATCTTAATGGATTTTCCAGGAGTTCCAGTATCTCCCTTAAAAAAACAAGAAAGTAAATTCAGTGAATATAATTACATTTCAATATACCTGCTTTAACAGAGATCAGCACTACCTTCTCTCCTCTCAGGCCAGGTTCGCCTTTATCACCCTGCAAAAGAAAAAAAGAGACAAATAAGCTAAGAAGTTTCAGGTTTTTCCTTGGCTGTTTTGATATAAGCTCCATTACAATCTTACCTTTAATCCTGGAGAACCCTAAACACACAGGCAAAGATGAGTAAGACACTGAAACATGCATTTACATGTATGACAACAATGCACAATATAAGGACTCCCGCTGTTGTCGACTGATAGCACCACATAGGTCATTTTCTATGCACGATAATGTAGAACGTGTTGTGAATAAGCATCAGACTCACAGTTGCTCCTGGAGGACCCATTGGGATTGGAAATGCTTGACGGACTTCGTCTATGGTGGCTCCCTGTAGATGTATCCATGCAGAAATCAGTGATGTTAAACTTGTGTAGCAGGACTGACATTTATTTTTTCTCTTGAATCCCTACCCAAGGTATAATCATGGGTCTAACCCTCAATGCTACTACATAGCTAATGGTGCTACAGGTAAAAAAAAAAAAGTATTATATTAAGACATAAAATGATCATGTGGCACCAGAGAATAAGGAAACACGTTCAATTGAAATACTGGCTTCACTGTTAATGGCCAGGACAGCCAGGACATTCACAACATACAAACTCTGGTGTTTTAGTTTTTACCTCTGAAGTGACAAGCACTTGCTTTCCAGGCGAACCTGGAGGTCCTGGTTCACCCTTACTACCATCTTTACCCTGTGGAAGAACATTTCACAGGAGACAGTTAAAGCTGCTAACTTTATTTTATCACAAAAGTGTTCTTTTTTGCAAATCCCACAACCACTTACATTTGCACCTGCATCTCCCTTATCACCCTGGAAATAAGAACAAAGTTAACAAGTGTATTCATGAAATAGCTTAATCAATATTAACAAGTTGAGACAGACCTTTTTTCCATCTTCTCCTTTTGGTCCCCTCTCTCCCTTAGAAAATAAATATTAATATACAATGTTAAATACTATCTAAAAGCAAATTTGCATAATAAGTTGTTCAGTAGATGAGAATGTCCCTCACATCTTTTCCTGGCACGCCTCTCTTTCCATCAAAGCCAGGTTTTCCCTGTAGTGAAAAGGAAATGGAAAAAAAATAAACTCTGATTGATCATTATGTTAAAAAACAGTAGAGTTAAACACATAATATGTCTGAAACATTAATAAATACAGTACATATTTTAATATACTGGCTTGAATGTTGAGTGTGATCACAATACTTACAGGAGTTCCTGGTAAACCAGGCATTCCTGCAATCCCCACACGACCTTGGTCTCCTTTTTCTCCTCTCTGTGAAAAAGAACACAAACAAAGATGTTAAAGAAACCGAAATTGAATTTCAGCAGCTAAATTGTGCCTGTCATAGATTGTAAATCACTTTATCACTGCAAATTACAGTGTAAGTGCTAAATTTTAGTGGCAAATTAAAACCAAAGTACTATATAAATGTTATTTATCATTACTTTTTTTCCATAAATGAACTTGTGTTTCTTGTACAAGTTAATGTAAACTACAAGAAGCTTCTGTCAGCATCAGAAGAAACTATTGTTTTGTCATAACTAAATATATTTACCTCATGAGTTGCTACTGTATAAGTTAAATAATTGCAAACAGTATATTAACAACAGCATTGTACTCACTGGACCAGGTTCCCCCTTTTGTCCTTGTTCACCCTGCAGTTATTATGAAACATCTTGTGATTAAGCTCCTTCAATTTAGCTGAGTTTAATGATGCACATAAAATAGGGTTTTTATAACCTTTGCTCCTGGTTTCCCATCACGTCCCTCTCTTTCAGAACCACTCTGCAAAGAGGAACTGTCTTATATTTCAACATATTTGAACAAAGCATAAAAGTCAAAATCATAAAATGTATTTTATAGTTTTTTTTAGACATACATACCAGGGACAGTCCTGGTAATCCTGGTTTCCCTTCTGGACCCTGTGAAAAGAGACCGATAGGCAACTCGTGACTCAAAATTCAAGAGACTTGTGCAGCTGAAGCCCACAACACAACAAATGCAGACAACAATTAAACATTATTTTCTTTCTTGACTGATTAATATCTGATGATATCACCCATTTTACATTTAATAATTTAATTTTGTAATCGGTAAAATGTATTCCAATTTTTAATATCACAATGATATTTTAATTGTTTTTATGGAAAAGTGAAAATTGTCACATTTTTTTAAGCTGGGGAGTGTTAGGCATCATAATCTATAAACAGCCAATTACTTTATGTGTAAACCTTGGTTTCAGGCTTTTAGAACTACACCAACCAACATTTTGTTAACCTTCCTGAGTTAACAAAATAACGTTAATGATGGTATTAATCATCATTAACGTTATTTTGTTTAGATCAGCCTGAATCTAAACTTGCCGTATAAACAGTACACACTGTATATATGAAATATACTGTATGTGAAACAGGCTCACTTGTAGTCCAGGCAAACCCTTTTCTCCTCTCAAACCAGGCAGACCAGGTTCTCCAGGTTCACCCTTAATATGAGGAGCGCATGGATTTTCAAATGTTTTATAAAATTTGAATAAAATAAAGCATATGAAGGGTAATTTTAAAAAATTACCTTAATCACTCTAGTCAGTATATTGTTTTCTGCTACAACCTGAGGGGATGAAAAAAAAGGAAACAAAATGTAACTTGCTAATTGAAACAATATCAATTGGCATTAATTATGTGAGGTCTTATGAGCTTTGTTACAACGAATGGCTCTTTCAAACATGGCTGAACTGATGAGAAGCTGTCATAAATGGAGATAAAGGTTTGTTTACTTGTGTTCCCGGAGGTCCAGGTTTTCCCTTTGAGGCACCAGAGGCACGATCAAAAGAAACACACAACAGTTAAAACCTCAAATGACACACAGCTGAACACAATCAATAGAAAAGAAAAATCAGTGGGGCAAACTGAGAGGCAGGAAGACAAAAAGGAAAGATAAATAGTGAATACACTGTTTAAATCACAGGAGGAACGCAGGTTGTGATGTGGCATGGTGACTGACACAAAAGAATGATCAGGGGGCAAAACAATTAACATGCACATCAGTGACAGAGAATGAAAAGAATACAAACATACTGGCTCTCCTTTGTCGCCTTTCTTTCCATCAATGCCCTTCAAAAAGAGAAACAGTCATAATCACAGCTTATCTTTAACATATGCGGTGGCAAGGTTTGTTCAGTGCACAAATAAGGTGTATTTCTGTCTGTCTCAGAATGAAGGCACATTTTAATGAATAAAATCGAAATAACTTACTGGCAGCCCAGGTTTTCCACTATCTCCTTTATCTCCAGGGTCCCCTGGTCGTCCTGGTAACCCCAGTGGACCCTAGCCATCCGAAAAAAGAGGATAAAGCTTTCTATTAGTGTTTAAGAAAACACATATATATAATTGCAGGATTAAATGAACAAGTTTAACTCTAAACTAAAACTAACTGTTCTCAGTTTTTAACTGAATGAGATGAAGAGAATAAACATAGGATACAAACAAATACATCATAAAAAAAAACAGTAAATCGCAGTTATGATGCTATATCGGCAAACAACGAATACACCCTTGTAAACTTTTTGACTGTTTTGAATCTGCAAGTTGCTGCAAACAGCAGTTTAATCAAACCGAAGTAGTTTTCCATTGTTTCAATTATCACTCAATAAGAACTTGCTATTTGCTTTTATTTGATTATCATAGAGCTTCTTGTGACTTTTTTTACTTTGAAAAATGTTTATTGTTCACAGAATTTTTATTTTTAAAAATATCAGAAATACCCTTATTCCCCTGTCACCATGCTCTCCAGGTGGGCCTTGTTCACCCTGAAAAGGACAACAGAACTGTAAGTTAGTATTTCAAATTGACTGTACTAATAATAAATCATTGTTTACTTAGCTTACCCAATTAGCAACATGTTTAAAGGTTCACTAACAAGAAAAAAACAAACAAAAGCATGAAGTAAACATTCTGACTGTGCCTTAATTCCTTGGTCTCCTTTGGTTCCAAGTGCACCCTGTGGACAAATGGTAGTGTCACCAATATGACAAATATTTAGGTGTCTGTACAAACATACATACAGTATGTACAACAGCACATATTTGGAATAAAATGCCTCACTATGTTCATTTGACATGTAATGAAATGCAGTCAGTATATTTGCATTACATTTTGCATTACATTTAGCAGACGCTTTTATCCAAAGTGACTTACAATAAGTGCATTTGCACTTTCCTGACCTTTTCATCAACCCATACCTGAAGTTTTTCATGTACCTAAGCCACATTTCACAATTCAATATATGCTCTTTCTGCTGATGTTATGATTTTATACCCTTTAAAAAAAATACCCATTGTACATCTAAATGCTTCTGTGTTATACAGGAAACTTCTATCATGACCGTAGAACCACTCAGGATTTACTTACATCTTTACCTCTTAATCCTGGTTCTCCAGGATTGCCAGGTAACCCAATATTCCCCTTTTCACCCTTAGAACCATCGTGTCCCTGGACAAACAAAATGGTATTGCAAAATTAACCACTGTTGTAAAAATCTTATGATTTTCAATCATTGCCACATGATTTTAAAACTAAACAAAAACCAAAACATCCTTTATACATAGAGGCAAATTAAATTAGTTCTTGCCACAAACTGTGTTTCTGCTGTTGGCCAGCAGGAAAAACATTGTACTGAAGGCTTTCATTGCTATTTTAACTGAAAATATAGCTATATAGTTATAGTTATAACCTGTGAGACTAGAAAGAGGTTGATAAAAGGTGATTATTCAGTTTTCATTCACCTTTGGACCTGGTTTTCCAGACAAACCAACATTTCCCTGTGGATTATAGAGCAAAAGTATATTAATTGACTGCAAACAACATGTTAAGGAGTTAAATTTCAGTTTTAAGGTGACTCACCCTCTCACCGCTCTCTCCCTTTGGTCCCTGCAGTCCTGGAATCCCAAAACCCGGACTCCCCTATACACATCAAAAAATGATGTCCAACCTGTACGTTTTTTTTTTGTTTTTTTTAAAAGCATATTTGTTCCATGATATGGGTGAAAGAGAGAAAAAAAATCAAGCATGATATACAGCATTTCTCACTGTTAACCTTTTCTCCCTTGTCTCCTTGTTCACCCTTTTCTCCATGAGGGCCTGTGGGGCCAACTGGACCGATGTCTCCCTGACAGACAGACAATATGCACATACAATATATTCACCCACAGTGATTATGGTCACCAGGACAAATGATCTAAACGGCTTCAAAACAAACCTCTCTTCATTTTAAATGGTACACCATGTGAAATAAGAGAGGTCGTGCTCAGTGAAGCAATCAGTCCCTCTGCAAAAGCTAATGAGAGGAAATCTTAATTGTGTTTCAGATGCAGACCCAGGGGACTGAGATTGAATATGCAAGAATAGCCTGAACAATTAATTAGCAATGTTTCCATAGAATAAAACATTAGGAGAATCACTTTCCCTCTGGCTGAGAGACCTATTTGAAGCCAGTTAAAATAAGTACGAGCAAACAACTCGGTGAAGTTGTGACAAAATTTAACAGATGGCTCAGCAGCATGATTGTGTCACAAGTTTAAATCTTTCTGTGGGAATGTTTCGAGTAAAGCTGGAAACTTGTAATTGAGTAGCTCAGTTGCCAACAGAAGATAGCTGCACACCACCTTCAAGATTTAGGTGTTGTTGGAGCTATACTGTTGTTTATTTGAAATGTTTATTGGAATTGGATTGGAAAATCTTTATTGTCCCCGAGGGGCAATTTGTTTGCAATAGGAGTCACACACACCACACTAAATGCACAAATAAATAGGAACAGAGTGCATAAATGTATGAAAAAAAATACAAAATAAATATAATCATGATAATGTGAAATGAACCATGTAACATAATGGCAACTACAGCTTGTTAAAAAACCCACAGCTAATCGGATAAATGACTACAGTAACCTATATTATTTTTTGAATGCATCTGGATGTCTATAGATGACTGGTATTTTGACTTTATTTCTGTGTAAGAATTGGAATTCAAGTCATATTTCTGTGGTTTTTTGCTATGCTGCCAAGTCACTGCCTAACAAAGGTGATTAAACCAAACCCACAGCAACTAGAAACTAGAAATTCCTGGTTACTTACCCTGGCTCCCTTTTGACCAGTTGGACCAAGTATCTGTTGTCATAAGAAAACAAGGAGATTGAATGTTGAGTATTGTGTCCTTCTATTCATTCAGTTTAAATGAGTTAGTGATTTTTCTTACACCCTTGGCAGGGTCTCCTGGGAGGCCTCGCTGACCCTCATCTCCTTTTAGCCCCATGGGCCCTGTGAATCCCTGGAAAAGGAGATGAAGAGGGACATGCAAGAAAAAAGGCAACAAACAGCAATAATGGAACATTATGCCAACTGCCATAATGGCAAACAATAAGTGTCTGAAAATAAAAGTTGAAATATGACCTTTTTTTATGACAAATAGTGATGATCTATTATAATACCTTACAGCACGTAAACTAACATTTCTTCTAAGGTAAAACAATCCATCACAATGTGTTATCTGTGGAGTTGCCATTATCTTCACGCTGAGCATCAACATAATGAAAACTATATAACAAAAGACAGGCAAATGGTCTTATGATGCATTTCTTTGCACTAATCTCTTCCAAGTGACTATGATGTCTGAAATTAAAAATCAGTGAAGCAGTTAAAATGGCTTATTTGTAAAAGATATCCACTGAAGTTTGACAATCATATGTAATCACAATAATCTCTGATACAACCTAATCTTGAGAACAGGGAACAAAATGGCCTTTCTCCATTGTTTATATATCAATTAGATTGTCTGTTTGGACACATTAGAAAGCAGTTATTAAATAGCATATTCCTGGCTTTTCCAGAGGTAAATATGTTGCATCTGTCCTGGCTTTCTGTGTAATTACATTTGAAATTTGTAATTACATATTGGTATAATTAGAAATTGTGTAATCAGTCTATATATAATATGCAGTATTTGTTTGTATATACAGTATATACTGTATGTGTACCTTTGCCATGATCTGCTTCCAGGTTCTTAGTTTGGTAAACACAACTTTAGCCTTAGGCCACATTGTATAGAATGTAGTCACCACTCACTGTGGGTCCTTGTGGACCTACTGGTCCCATTTTTCCTTGGTCTCCCTATAAAACAATAAACAACCTATTTCAACAACACATTTCCATACACACATTATAATTCTGGTGTGATACCAGTTGAGTGAATTGACTCACCTTGTCCCCTTGCTCCCCTTTGACTCCCTTCTTTCCCTGCAGGCACAAATTAACTGGCTCTTAATCCTTTCATCACTGACTTACACAACATTCATTAGTAGTTAAATGCATGTAGTTTCACATAATTAGGCCAAGCAGGATTTTATTCATAGGCAATTGAGGATACATCATGAGAATTGAACTATGTGGTAATGATCATAGTAAAGTGCTCACTCGAGGTCCGATTATTCCTTGAATGCCCTGTTCTCCACTATCACCCTAAAAAAAATAAATAAATGTGCATTTATGCTGATAATTTAAATGAAAATATGTCAAATTTAGTAAATTCAAAATCAGTATGTTGAATTTTATTAATTTTATTTCATTTCACCTTTGGTCCAACTGGTCCTCTTAAGCCAATATCTCCCTGCAAAGCAAAACAGTTTCAGTGAAAGAACACATCAATGCCTGATACACATACTTTATAAACCTTCCATATAATAACCCACAATTAGCTTTTTTATCCCCCCACTTTTTGCCTTGTTGTGATTGTACCTTCTCTCCTGGGTCTCCGCGAACACCTTTAGTACCTTGTATGCCAATTCCTTCTTCACCCTGACAAAGAAAACATGTGTTTGGGGAAATTCATGATGTTTAGAGTTTATGTACATATAGTAGTTGAGCAAAATTTACCTTCTCTCCTTTCTGACCCTGTAATCCTGGTACCCCATCTATGCCAATGGGACCAGGCAAACCAGCAACTCCCTGCAATAGTTTGGAGTTGTGTGTTTATGTAAGAGGTGAACAGAAACAGAGAAAGAAGAAACAGTTTATAATATGCAAATTAATTCCCAGAATGCATCTATCAATAATCTTTTATTTGTGTATCTGAATGTGCTTTGGCACAAGTGAGAATTTTATCAATTGTGCACTTGCGTCTTTTCCCGGCTCTCCTTTGTCTCCTTTCACACCCCGGTTCCCACGTAAACCCTTTCAAAAATAATGACAGGATTATCAAATATAAAAAGAAAGAGTGCATATTAGACAACTAAATATCTGATTCTGTTGCTTCAGAAACAGGCTGACACATATCCAGAAAGATGGCATTACACACAGCCTTCATACATACTTTTTCTCCTTGTTCTCCAGGCTCTCCCTACAAGACAAAAACAAGATTTTTGCTGTCCAAAAATATCTTTACTAATTTAAAAACACATTAAAATACCAGATACTGCAGGTTATTTAAATCAGATAGAAGTTTTATGGCAAAAAATTAAAAGGGTTAGGGTTACAGGAACAGTCAATGTAAAATGTACTGAATTGTGATCCAGATCACCACTTAAATGTAATCCTTTCTAACATTAGGTCATAACCTACGTACTGAAAATATGTCTTTACTCTGTTGCTCACAGATAAACAGACAGGAAACATGTTTTTTTTCTTGTCCTTGTTTTTTCTTATTTCAAAATGTAAAAAGCATTTGAGAGAATGATGTGGACATTTCATTCAAATAATTACACTTACATTTGCAGTTTATAACATAGTGTGTGTAAACCTTACCTTGATAGACAGTCCTGGTGACCCTGGAGGTCCTGGCTGACCAGGGAGACCTGGAGCTCCATTGACGCCTGGTACACCAGGAGCTCCTTGTGGACCCTGTAACATGCCATAAATATTATGCAACATGTCCAAATTTGTACAGTTGAAACCCTCTCTTGGGTTTTTTAAGCACTCACTGAAGATCCTGGTTCTCCTTTTCGTCCAGGGACATAATTTGCATCTGTGCCAGCTATGACATATCCAGGTTCTCCCTGTATTAAAGCATAACGGAGGTTAAAAAGTAGGTAAACGATAGAGGTATTTTGCTGCTGTATTATTAGTTATAGTAAGGGGAATCATTAAACGCTCAGTTTAGGTTAAACTTACTCTCTCCCCTCTTTGTCCTTTTGGACCAGGAGGACCAGGAGGACCCTGCCATGAAAAGAGACACCAAAAGTGATTGTGGGACAATAGCAAGAAAATGTGCTCTAATTTATTCATTTTAAAACATACAACAAAATGGTGAATGTCCCCTGAGAGACAACTCATTATCAACTCATTTCACATTACTCAGTCACATTCTTAGATGGGATATCAGGTTAACGTAATCCGAGTTTTAGCCACCGTAGCAAACATATTAATCCTAAAGTGTGTTAAGGGTTATAAATGAAAGTCATCTTGATCTTACCATGTCACCAGGGATACCAGAAGAGCCCTGAAAACAGCAATAGCAGAAACATGTGTAATTTACAGAATCCGATATAAAGGAAATGTTATTTTTTCTGAATGAATATACCCTTTGGCCAGCAGAACCTGGAGGTCCAGTTCTCCCCGGTCGTCCAGGCAACCCAGGAACACCATCTGTTCCTGGAGGTCCCTGTCAAATTTCAACATTATATGCTTTGAGATGGAAAATAAAGTAAGGGACATAAACTGAGACAGCCATTGTGACCCACACAGCCTCGGCAGGTTTTATGAGATTACATACAGTAAGAATCTGATAAGAGCAAGCTGATGCACTGGCTCTACAAAGGTTAACGGATGAATGTGGAAATACTGTGCCAGCGTCTTTTGTAATTGATTTAAGGAATGAATCATATGAAAAGTCACTTATTTCACCAACTTTCATCAATATATCTAAAACTAACAGTTCATATCTGCTCTCTTTATCAAATTTGGTTAACAGCTGATGTTTGATATGTACACAACAGACAGCTTGTAAGTAAAAGACCTGTTCATCTCTAATCTCTCAATATTCAACACTGGACTGAGGTTTGTGTTTCATTTATGAAGCACGGCTGATATTCTTTAGAAATTGTAGAAGAAAACAGCTCTCAAGTCTCATATTGCATATTTGACTGGGTTTTTGGTTTTGTAATTTACTGTATATGCTTGTTTATTTGTTTGGTTTCCATGCATGATTCTTATTCTTCAGAATGCACAATTATAAATTACAAATGAAAAAAAAAAAAAAATCAGCCTCCTTGGTCCCTGAAATCGAATGAATGGAAAAACTTTTGATGACTTTGTCTTATCTTAATGAACTCTAAAGTAAGACAGGGCTTAAATTCATCTTCAAATTGTAGTTCATGCATGTTCCCACTATAAATCAAGTCAAAGTCAATCATTTAAGAGGAGGCTCTTTAATATTTTTCATTTGTATACTGCATATTTTAACTGCTTGTCAACATGAATTAATCTGCACTATGGTGAAGCTGATTGTTGATGCTGATTATACTGTCTAATGCATAATGTGTGTGTACATGTTTTTACCCTCTCTCCCCTCTCCCCTTTGGTCGAAGTGAAAGGGTCAAACTGTCCAGGGCTTGGCTGAAATCTCTAAATTTAATAAATAAATAAAAAAAAGACCATGTGTTACAAGGGATTTAAATTATTTTAATAATGCAGGACAGAAAGGGGTCAGTGGGGAATCAAGAGTCAATAACAAATTTTTAGCATATGACAAAATTGAAAACTTAAACATACCAGACCTCCAAGACCAAAACTAACTCCCTGAAAGACAGAGAAAATTAAAAAAAAGTCAGTAGCACTGATTTTATGACTTCTACATCACTACATTATGTCTTTAAACATATTATAAATTCCATTAACTGACCTTTTCACCTTTCTGGCCCTAGGATCATACATAATTAATTCAGATTTAGGAACAGAAAAACATTATTGGAAAAAAGATATTTATGTGTCGGATTTTATTTCTGAGGTGCCAACCTTCATACACTGGGAAGAACACGGACCCTGAGGCTTAGGCAGCTCCTCTGGGTCTTCAGTCGGAGTGTCCAACTGAGCAAACTGAAAATACAAATGAGGAGGATGCATTATGGATCAGCCAAGTGACATAATGTATCAGATGGCTGTCAAATATAGCTGAGTTTTCTGTGTGTGGATACAAATACAGATTGAAGCAATACTGTATCTATGTGATGCATCATCACATTTCATGCCTCATCTGCAGAGGTTTGGATGATGTAGACAATACAACTACTGCTGCAGGTGCATTTCCTTTACATGTGCAACTTTATTGACTGTAAGAGGTGAAGAGCTGATTACTGTTGCATGACCAAAGACACAGTAGGGTTGTTTCCAATAGCATGTAAATGTAAAGCAGTCAGCTTTTTCCTCTTCCCCTTCTTCTTCTTCTCTGAATTAATTTGTTTTGTTTTGCTTCATGTGTATGTTTACACACAAGAGTCATTCATTTCATGGAATTAATTTATGACACCAATGCATGCATTGTATTTTAATAAATAAACAAACAAGTTTTTCTTTCTTTCTTACCTCGTCATCTACTTTGAATTCAGATAGTAGTTCCTCACTACAAATGGTTTTGATAAAGTCTCTCTCAATAGAAGGAAAGTCATCGAAAGTCGGGGAGAAGAAGACATTCTTGTAGCTGGTGGGAGCTGCTATTTTATTCAGCTCATCAGTGTCTGCATTAGAAACTCCAACTGCCAAGATGCTAACACCTACATACAGAGACACATTCAAGATAATCCAGATGTCACTCAACATGTTCACTCAGACAAAACGTAAACTGTATTTACTGTCATTATGAGCAAAATTGTTGTCAGTTTTTACAATAACACTGACTGACCTAGTGCGCGGGCCATTCTGGAGGGTGGCACTACATCATCCTGGGCTCTGCCATCTGTGATCAGAACCAGAATATGGGCCACCTCTGCTCGCATCCCAACAGTCTCCTGAAAGAGTTCCTGCAGAATGTAGCTGATGCCTTTTCCTAGGGACATAAAAAGGAAAAGAATTTTAACAATAATAAATCACTTTGTATACAGTATCTCTTATTTTAATCATTTTGTTTTTGACTTTTTTGTTTCTAGGTGCAGTTTGTCTATCATGCTGCTTTTCTCTGTTTATCATTGTAAATTTAATATTTTTTTTAACTGAAGATACTGACAATGAGACAGTTTGTAAAAAATTAACTGATGTATCAAGAAAGTAATAAAATGATGATCCTATTAGTTGTAGCCCTAAACAAAAGGCCTTTTGTTGTTTCACTATGCTGTGGTCAAATACAGTCCTTTCTTCTGATGTTTACCTTGTTAAATAATGTTATTCTCAATTTTCTATGGGTGTTATTTAAAATAAATGAATATATATTGTTAGTATGTGCTGCATAGGAGATTTTCTTCTTTGAGAGTAGTGTCATTAGTATTAAACGATCATGCCCAAAAATTATATGTTCTTTCACCAAATATGGCAGTTACAGGCTGTGATATCTATAACAGGACCTGAATAATGTTTGCAGGAATTACCTGTGTGTGTCACTAACCTGTTTTAGTGTTGCCCCCTCTGTAACGCAGAGCTCTGAGCGCCCTGAGTGCTGAGTTTCTGTCCTTGAAATAACTTAAATTGAATTCAGTTCGAGGCTCATCACTGTAATGAACCACAGCTATCTGAAAGGAAATGAAGGGGAGAAAAACATAATCACAACAGCAGTTCCAATGATTTAAAGCTGAATGTGAGTAAAATATAAACATTCATTAATTGTTAAGTCCAAACACTCTTCTTCTTCTCTCCAAACTTTACATCCTTTATGACTTATTCCTCCTCTTTTAGGTTTTCCTTCTGTGGCCTTTCATCTGTCGTGTGTGTTTATCCATATTTGTCTGTATCCTTTATTTGTCTGGCACTCTGGTTTCATGTTTTTCCTCCAACTGTGCACACCTAAACTGTTTTCTACAATCAATCTAGTGCAGCATATAAACTCAAACATTTGCTAATTCCTGTTTTTTTATTTTCCTGTGCCTCCAACAATCTTGCCTCCTCCTCAACCATGGTCTGTCACTGATTCTGTATTAAATCATTTTTGTTTCAAGCATGATGCTTTTTTCTGTTTGGAATCTGATCTTTAAAAACCACCACTGTCCAGGATCATCCTCTGTGTTCCCCATACTTATTCTGTTGCAATTTCTTTTATCAAACAATCATCGCTGCTTCCTGTTTCATGCTCTTGGAGTCCAGCCATTACCCCAAACCTCACATTAGCCACATCACATGCTGTGGTGTATTGTGCTTTGTTTGTCCTTTCTGTCACTGTCAGAGTAAAATCATACCAATTTGCTGAAAGAAATGCACATTATGTTCCTGCTAATAAAACTGGCTTGCACAGAAGCCTCCCTGGACGTCATTTAATACAAGTCAAAATCACTGTAATCTGGTCCTGTTTGTAATCGTCCTGCCACTCAAAAGTAAGTGGGCCAAAGATATCAAAGTACTTCCATGAAGCCCCATCAGTACAAGAGAATATACAAAAATACACACTGAGTGACTCACCTGTGTGCCTTGAGGACCAATGACAGGGAAGTAAGTGACCACACGGAATATGAAGTCTTTTATCTTGATGAAGTTGTTCGCACCAATGCTGGATGACTCATCTACCAAGAACACAATGTCTGCTTTGGCCTTACCGCACACTGATGAAACACAAGAATAGTATTATACATCACAAGTGTAACACACTTTCAGCAGCAATAATATCTACTTCATGAATTTTAAATTACCTGGCTGTGGTGAAGCTGTTGATTGTGGAGTGAATGTGGTTAACTGACGGGTAGTGACACTTGGCTGATCTGGAGGCTTAGTGGTGGTCCTAGTTTTAATTGGTGGCACAGTGAAAGGGTGCCGAGTGGTCTTTTTGGCTGTCTGAGCAATGGTAGTGATGGATGCCACAGTGGCTGGCACAGGATGAACTGTTGCTACTGGAGAATCCTGTCCCACTGAAATAAGAGAGTCATAAGTGATTTAAACCTGGTTGTTGCATACATTTTTTTTAAAAATGCTAGCTTTAAATTCATTTTGATGGGTCAGTGTCTTGTAGGTGGGGGGAATGGAGCTATTTTCACTCCAAACTTTGGTAGAAAAAAAGCTGTGTTCAGCATAACAGGCCTTTAATGTGTATTTTTATGTTATTTCAACAGTATTTAGTGTTAAATTAGTGGCTAAAATGGCATACATCACTAATGGCACTTTTCCTCTACACAGGTCCAGCATGACTTGGCACAGCACCACTCTATTCTTTTTTTTTTTTGCTTTTTTTTTTAGTGATAGTACCTGGTACTTTTTTAGTACCTGCTCTGGTGAGGTTTCAAGCGAGCTGAGCCAAAGCTATATGTGATGTATTGGCATCCACGTCAAGGACGAAATATAGTAATGGAAAAGGACACCAAACTGAATAGAGTCGAGTTGAACCGTGCCGTGTTGAAAGTGTGTACTGAAAAGTGCCAAAGCTAACAAACACCTACAGTATGTGGCAGATATAATACAAAGTATAACCAGAGGAGATAGAGTGCAATAGGGAGGCTATAACATTTTCATTTTGAGGATATGACTATAGTATTATAGATAGACTTTGTGTATACATCTTGTATTATGTGCATAATCAGTTATCATGTTGTTGATTATCAAAGTATTGTCTTACATATTCTTTGATACACAGTGCTTATAGGCCCCTCCACCTCTCCATACAAAGGTCTGATGGTGAAAATATATGTTCTGCCATAGAGGAGATCATTGATCTTATAGGAGGTGAGACCAGGACCAAGGGTTTCTGTTTTAGTCTCCAACACTGAAAAGACACAGGGAGAACAATAGATCTTAAGATTCCAGGAAAATTAAATAAGAAGTCATTCCTGTTTATTAAAATTTAATGGAAATTGTGATTTTCCAAATCGCCTTAGGGCTCGTAATCAAATAAACCAAGTTATTTTATCCTTCCAACAAGTCATGGTAATTTAGTCATTTTACTAAAATTGCAGCCATTTCCCAGTAAAGAAAATGAACATTTCTTAAAAAAACAACCTTTGCATGAGACATGAACATGATTTTTGTATAAATTTATTTTTTATCTTTCCCTTCTCAACAAAAGTGCACTTGGGTTGAAATTCAATACACTTTGCAATAACATGTGACATGCTCCTCAGACTTCAGTTCCTTGGAGACCTGCAGTATAATATTATACTTTTTGATCCTTAAATCAAAACAGAAATAATGACAGGGCTCAATACACAATGCAATACAATATAAACTTTCCCATTTGGCTACAGAATATGACTAAAAATTACATGAATGTTGATGTGATGCAAAATGATGTATGAAGAGTTGTTGTGGTTCAACTCTGACCTGAAATGTGCCTCCAAGAGAGAAGGTAGCCTGAGACGCCGGCCACTCGTGTCCAGTTCAGCACAGTGCTGCTGTCTGTGGTGTTCAGAGCAGCAAAGCCATTCACTTTTGGAAGATCCACTGGAACACATAAATCAAAACACATTAGTACAATTATTATATTGTACTGTGTAGAAAATTATTCTGATGTCTTAATTAAAGACATCAGCATACAGTTCTCAGTGTCCCCCTGAATATAAAGGAAATTAAAGGGAAAAAAATCTTAAAAATGAATTTGAAAACTAAAGAAAAGGGTTTTGCATTCCTCCCCTGAATTAAAAAACCTCAGTATCAGTGTTACAAAGGTAACTGTAGTCTAGAAAAATCTGACACCAGAGTTAGAGTTTTGTCTGCCTGTATGTACAAACAGCAGTTTACAAGATGGTAAATTGTGACAGATTTATTTAAGTTGGCAAATTCATTACCAAGATTTAAAACACAACTGAACTCTCTTTCACTCTCCTCTGACTAAGAACACGTCTCATCCTGTACATTTCTGTTTCAAGTGACAGGACTCACAGGTCCGTGCAGTTACCAGAACTGGACTTCCCTCCCTGTTGGCCACCATGGATGAAATCTGGATTTTGTAAGCTGAGCTCTCCTGCAGGTTGTGGATGATAAATGTGGTGGAGGCAGCAGATACCACACGGGACTTCTCTTCACCCCCTAGAGCAGAGAATAAGTAGGCACACACTTAGATACACAGAGTGGTCAATTTATTAGGTACCCACGACCCCAATAAAGTGGTATGAGTGGTCGTCTCCTGTGGTAGTCAATGATACTTTAGTATTTGTCGTGTTCTGTGTTTAGAGATGGTTTTCTTCATACCTTGGTTATAACAAGTGTTTATTATTTGTTATTGTTGCCTTTCTATTACTTATAACATGTCCTCTGATCGCTTACATCAGCAAGTTTTTTTTTCTCTAACTAAAGGAATAGTTTGTTTTTGGACCATTGTCTGCAAAACATAAGATGGTTTTTAAGTTTAGAAATTCCATCAGATCAACAGTTTCTGAAATACTCATACCAGCTTGTGTGGCACAAACCACAGAACAAAGTTACTCCACGGAAAGGCCAACATGTCTAAATGCAACAAATTGGTTCAGTGAGTAGATATTTGCAATAATCAGCTGAACAGATATACCTAATAAAGTGGCCAATAAGTGTATAAGGAATCACAAGTGTCTTAAACAGTTACTTCTTTAAGATGTAGTTGTGAATTAATATTATGGTTTATAATTATAATTGGTATAATTGTGAGTAAAAGGTTGCTATAATTGAAACATTTATTATAAATATTCACAAAATGTTTAATAGTACCAAATTAGCACTTAAGGTGTGGGAAAAGTATATTTTCATATAGACATACTTAACTTTGTAAGCAGAATATAGGTAGTATTATGTTCATGATCGTACAGTATCAAGGTGTGAGCAAACTTTGTTAATGGATCAGTACGTGGTGCCTCACCCAGGAAGGGGATCCAGGATATTTTGTACCCAGTGGCTCCTGGTGTTTTGATCCAGGACACGGTGAAAAAGTTAACTCCAATGTCCACAACTTTCACTCCCCTCACTGCCTTGAGTGGCTCTGAGTCTGACACAGCAGCTGAAATGATTAAAGGATATAGCCTGTCAATTGATATGTTTCCCTCTGGGTTAATTTAAAGTTGTATGATAGTTTCAGCTTAAATCATGGTACAAAAATAGACTGATCCAAAATATCTGAGCTGGATGAGCTGGTGTGTCGTTATCCACACTCAGTCTTCCATTAATAAACATGGCACACACACACACGCTTTGACAGTGACAGTGATGAAATGATAGCAGCCCTGCTGATTTACTCTCTGTGACACAAACCACAAGTGACAGCAACAGGAACTGTGGTTAAAATGGGAAAACCAAAGTACATGACTTGTCAGTCAAACAGAGACACCACGAGGGCGCCACGGCACGGGATAAAGAACCTCACAGGCCCTACCCATTTAATTACAATGGGTATTTCACAGCTGCGCAGAACTATTTAAATCTAAAGACAAATAATTACAAGTTAAAAGCGAGTGTGAGACCTGACTTCTCTTCTTTACCTGTGAGTTGGGATAAGGAGATCTCTGGTCCCTCTGAGTTGCCGTATATTGCGCAGATGGTGACTGTGTAGGTGGACAGTGGGTTCAGATCTTCAATACGGTGATAGAGAACATTGCGGCCCAGGTAACGTGACTGGGGGCTGCTATTGTCTGCAAGCATACAGGTGCACACACATAACTATTGATATTTTACAGAACATAGCATATAAAGCATTTTAAGGTGCAGAGAGCAAGTTTTGTTTTATAAACCTATTAAATTCATAGAGCCTGGGCAGGGTTGGAGGTGAAAGTCATTACCTGTGTTCCAAGTGAGTTTGTACTCAGTGGCTCCTACAATTGGACTCCACTCCACATCTATGGAGGTGCTGGTGTAGGACACCACCTTGAAGTTGGACACGTAGCCCAAAGGAGCTGAGAATTGGAAGAAACATCCAGATCCTGCAGTTGTTTTTTTTCATAACTACATTGTTGATCATATTTTAGAGTCAAACTTTGTTCCCCTCTAAGTCTCTGTCATTCAAGAGCATCTAGATTTTATTTATAAAAGGTGTTCAGTGTATCTAACAAGGGACAGGTATATAAAAGATGTGAATAAACTGGCAGATTTGAATATAATGATTTGGTTCAGTGTGATGTTTTGACCTGTCTTTTCATTATTGGTTTTTGGAAATATTTGACTGTTCGAGTTGGCCCTGTGATGGACTGTGATGGCCCATTAGTTTTTACTTTGTTACATTTATGGATTTGAAGTGTTAGTATTTACTCTAGTATGTTCTTCCTCTGAGCTCATGTGACTTTGAATAAAGGTTATCAACATTATCTATAATGCAATAAAAGTATTTAATTGAAAAGGATAAAAAATTTACACCAGTGAGTTTGTGTGTGGTTGGATGTGAAGAAAAAGTTGGTCAAAGCAAAACTAAAATGTTTTTTGTTTCACAAATAGTGACACATATAGTGAATGACAACAATACAGTTTAAATGGACAAGGCTTGTCAAACAGTATGTCTTGCCTTGTACATCTGTATGTTTTGTCTGTATGAATGACATGACCCCTGAAACTGAAAGTGGTACCTCTTGTGGGTGCAGGTTACACTGAATACAAGTACTCACAAGTTCTGAAGGTCGCGGTGACACCGGGTCCCACCACGGATCCAAACAGCACATATAGAGTCAGAACATACTCTGTATCATGGGCTACATTCTTCAGATGATACTCTGTGGTGCTGCCATTCAAAGCCAACTGTCTGGGACGGTCCCGGCCAATAAACTCTGGAAACAATATTTACACCAATGATAAAGTCGTATTAATTTTACTTTCTGGTGATTACTTCTAAGAAACCTGCCACAGGTGTGACTTGTGGGATCAGTTCTTTCTGTGGAAATAAAAATTTGTTCCCAACTAGTATTTCATTAAAGGTGAATCTACTTGCCTGCTGTCACATCTTTCTAGAGAGCAGGTGGAGTAGATGCATCCATTGTAAAAGTGTTTAGAATGTTGTGTCGAGCGAGTCAGTTACTGGGAGAAAAAGTGCTGCATAAAAAAGCTTTTCTTCTCTTTGACATTAACATCATCTCACTAGGCTAAATCCTATCTTAAAAAAACCCCACAACTGTCAATAATACAAAGATGACATCCTAATATGCCTTGCAGTGTCACAATGTGGGAACAGTAACACTGATTCTCTCTCTCTAAATTTATACAGCAAATGCAGACAAACCAAAATAACCATCTTTGGGGAGAGAAAGATATGAACAAGTGATCAACTCAACCAAGAAATCTGGCTGTAAGACTGGACTGAATAATGATGTCTAATAAATAATACAGCCCAATAACCAATCTTAAAAACACAGCAAGAAAATTATTTACAGTATATCTAGACTCAGGTTTACTCATACTTTTCATATGCTTCTGTGTCATCAGGGAAAAAACTTTGAAGTGCCACTACTTATCTGTAAATCTCCCACCAACTTAAACACAACAAATTCAATTTCTGCCACTGGGATTCTCTCAGTTAAAACAATAAAAAAAAGACCTTGATGACATAAGAAAGCAGCGTGGGATCTTGGGAGTTGCTGATATTTAATGGGAGAGTTCTCCCACAACTGTTTGCATAATGTAAACCAGGACAGAGAGTCTTCACCACATGAAAAGGGCCTTAAACATGTGAATTTACCTGGGGTGGGTCCCCAGGCAAGTCTGTATCCCGTGGCTCCTGGGACACTGTTCCATGAGACGACAGCTGCACTGGTGGTCACAGCAGACACCTTCAGAGTCTGAACTGCACTGCTCTCCACTGACAGGAAACAAAGATGTTTTTAGTTTTACCTATAGTGGCCATTTATTTGTGTACCTATGTGTTGTCAGTCTATACTGTACTTGCATGTTTTTGCTTTGGTGGTGGTGACAGGTCCCTCAATGTCTCCA
Organism: Brachirus orientalis; assembly: GCA_016785285.1. Classification (NCBI taxonomy): domain Eukaryota; kingdom Metazoa; phylum Chordata; class Actinopteri; order Pleuronectiformes; family Soleidae; genus Brachirus; species Brachirus orientalis. Next base: position 7,229,638 of record JAFBJR010019380.1, on the reverse strand, counting down.
AAGATGGGATTGATGGTCACAGTGTACTCAGCACCAGGGTGGAGGCCCTGGATCATGTAGAAGTTAAAGTTGTCCCCAAGGTTTATGTTCTCTATGTGATCATCTACAAGACAAAACAAAGCACGGAAAACTTGCCATAAAAGCAACAGCAACATTTTACCTAATGGGATAACAGTATTCTATAAGATAACCAACAAATACTTTAGCTCTGTTTAATAGAAATAGAGTACTGTATAACCACATTACCTAGGGAAGCCCATGTCAGACGATACCCTGAAGCTCCTCGAACTGAAGACCATCTTGCCTGAACAGTGTCTGTGGTGGCGTTTTGAACCAGGAATTGTTGAACTGGTATCAGCTTTACTGTTAAACACACCATCCACACAAACAGACAATTTTAATATTTTAAGTTTGTTTATTTTAATGTTAGTAATTCAATGAACTGTACAAATATACTTCTGAAATGAAAACACAGCCTTTAGGTTTGCAAGAGAAATACATAAATATGGGTTTTACTCTAACTGATTAGAATGTAATGATTATACAGGCATGACACCTGCTGGTATATATATAAATATATATATATATATTTTTAAATCAGGAACAACATCACCCTCCAGTGGATATATTATGACACCGCATTATTATCATTTTTTTCCTTTTTGGTTGTTAATACCCTTCAGTATTCTATTTCAACACCCTTCATTATGAACACCAAACAGATTTCGTCACTAAAGTCAATAAACTTACATGTCTTGCCCACGGTTGAGACTGGCTCACTTGGTCCCTGAGGGTAAACAGCGTAAATATTGATAGTGTACTTCTTGTCCTCTTCTAGACTGTCAATCACATGAGATGAGGCGTCCCCAGGAAGTAGCTGTTCATACGTATATCCTGGCCTGTTAGCTGCAGAAGATAAATCAGTATCCATGAACTATAACCAGTCAAACAGATTGATGAAAGATGAAAAGTAATAGACAAGATACTAGTTTTACAACAATGTTAAATATTTAAACATCAGTAACTAGAGTTGAATGGTGTAATGGTAGTATACATCTTGGGATGAAGATCTTGAATCCATTTAGTTTCCCTAAAGGAGGAGTCCAGCCGAGACGCAGAGAGAACAAACCCTCCTCAATAACACGGAAGTTTGACACCTGAGGCAAAGGAGCTGAAAGGGAGAGAAAAAACATACAGTATATGTATGCAGACATGGAGTAGGTGTATAGTGCCTCTGCATTTTCATGCACAGATGTCTGACACTTACTCGTCTGAATGCTGATTGTAACAGAGTCTCCTATGAGGTTAGGGTAGATGGCGTAGACAGAAAGGGAGTAGTCTCTTTTAGGACTCAGCTCCGTGACGAAAGCAGTGCTCACATCTGCTTTCAGATCAATCTGTCTCACACGCACACACACACAGAAGAAAACAGTGTTACTCATATTGTGGGGACCTAAATCTCTACACAGTTACATTATGAGTCTTGTTTTCCTTATGGGGACAAATACAAGGATTTGATTTATTTTAAAAAACAAAAAATATTCAAGGCAAGAACCAACTTACTTTCAAATAAAATAAAGACTTTTTTTTTCAGAGAGAGACAGGGGATATAATTTAAGAGGGGAAACTAAATTTAAAAATGCAATGCATGGAACAGATAAATTAAAGCAAAGTAAATAACATAAACCAGTGTAAAAGAACATACAAATATAAAAAGGATGAAGAACAGTTGATTGATTGATTTATTGATTTATGTCAGTTAGCATTTTCCTGTAGAGTTAATGGTCTTAATCAATGTCTTTTTTCAATAGAAAATTTTGATTTTGTAAATTCTCACTCACTCATTTTCTACCGCTTTATCCAGACAACCATTCACTCTCACATTCATACCTAGGGGCAATTTAGTGTCCAATTAACCTAATCCCCAAATCTGCATGTTTTTGTGATTTTGTAAATTATGTTACAAAAACAAGAGAAAATGTATTTTGTACTAACTTTTCATCATCACAGCAACAAATACAATTGGCTGTCAAGTAACTTACTATAAACTTAATATACAAGCAAACAAAACCACCAGGAGCACAGGTATTGCTGGAACCCTAAAGATAAAGGTTCCAGATGCTTGTATTGCTGGGAACACTAAGAACATAAACAGTGCTGAGGATGAACATGACCTCCATGAACAACTGAAAGATGCTGTGAAGATCTTTTAGCAGGATATCAATCTTTATCAAATGGAAGGAAAGTGTTTTCTGTTATAGAATGACTCACAGATGTGTCAGCTATTCCATATCAGTCATTATCATTCATCCCTTACACTTTTCTGCACTCCCATCTCCACCAGTCATGCTCAAAATGTCTTTGAAAGTAAGTTTAAGCTATGTGCTTTGTGTTGTAAACTTTCTGTCTAAAACTGTTGAGTTGATATTTTAACTCTTTTTCCCACTGTGCTGCTGGTGTATACACACAAATGCTCCTCAGTCAGGTCTGATAGTACTGCCTGACAGAGCATGTTTTCAGTCGAAGCATACACCTTATGTTACATCACACCTGCTTACAAAGACTAAAGAAAGGCAAAATATCTGCATCATCATCAACAAGAAGCCACTAAACGTTAAGCAGTGGAGCTGTGACACAACTATCATCATGAATATGCACAGTCCTTCACCTGTCTCTGCTGCTGGGGGACGGGGTTTCCTCTGGAGGTGAGAGGGGTGACTAGGAGGCGATATCCAGTGACATCACCTGTAGCCTGGCTCCATGTCAGACGGAGGGAACTGTGAGCCAACTCACTCACCTGCAGGTCTCTGGGGCCCACTACAGGCTCTTCGACTGAGAGAAGGTTAGGAGTGAGGGATGAGAAGAAAACACAAGAATGAGAGAAGTGAGGGAAATGCAGATGGGAAATGAAAAATGAGAGTGTTGGTCTGGATATACAGTTTGTCTGAAAGACAAATCCATCTTAGAGAGAAAGCTCCAGTGTAGTGTGAAATAAAGCAAAACCATTATTCATTTTTATAATACTTTTCATGCTTTCGAATGTAATGCAATTCATCAGAATAAAAGAACAAAGTGCCAAAGTGTAAGGGGAAGCTTAAAACCTACCCGCAAGCTTATGCTTTTTGCAAATTTGATTTGCTCTGATGATGCCAGGCTGAGGGCATCTAAGACTCATGATATGACAATCTCAGATTTTTATTAAGAATTTTGGGTTCACAGTGTGTGTCATTAATAATTTACCAGGCTGGTGACTTTTCACAGGTCGTGGTGGTTCAGAGGCTGTGAAGCACACTCGGCGGGAAAGTTTGGGAAGGACGTTGTCCAAAAGGGAATAGTCACTGCTGAGCAACAAGTGTTCTTCATGCGGTTCTGACACAATCCTTCTCAGCTCTGATTCATCAGCTCCCCACACACCTGGTCACAGCACAGACAAGGAGCCAAGGGTAAAAAGTGTGGGATAAAGCAAATACAAAACAGTAATGTAACAAATAATCTGCGGCAATAGAATAAAATAAATGACAACTTATTATAGAGCAACAATTGAGTGAATCTATTTTTATTATCTTAGTATTTTCATTACATGTTTTCCCAGAAAGCATGTAGGAGGACCTGTAGCATTTTCACTGACTGAGATCATGTAGGTAGAGGTTCATATACAAAGATGTTGCAGGATTAATCAGTGGTAAACGCTTTGTGTGTGTCAAGCCCTGACAAACACATGATAAGGAACCAGTCTGGGTTAGAAACCGACGAACCTCGGGTTACAAAGATGCAATTCTAACACAATTCATTTGGCCCTGACCAGCACTTGTACAAGATAAATGTTCACATTTATTCTGAGGATTTTTTTTGTCTGTTCAGAACATGCATGTGGCACACGTATCCATGCAAATGTGTTTTATTCATGCTGCACAGGTTCTACAAGCACTGTGGTTTCACAAGAGTACAGAAGACATGTGTGACGCATCTTTGTGAGAATGATGAACGAAAGGAGCAGACCTCGGTGTCAGAGGTGCAGATGGGGAGACGAGGAAATGTCTGGTGAAAAAATAGCTGGCATTAGCACACCATTGGCTAATGAGCAGTAATTACTGTACTGCTCCCAGCTGAGTCGAGTAAAATGTGGACTCTGTGCTTATGTATGTGTGTAGGAGAAAGAGGTTAAGATATGTGTAACTAAAAAAACTGAAGCAGTTTGTGTGTTTGTGAGCAGGGAGACAGGTGGGATCTGATATAACTTTGCTGATACAACAAGTACCAGAAAGTGCACCTTTACAAGAGCTCAATTAATCATTTATGTTTACATATTTAGTAGATGAATTTGTGTGTGTGTGTGCGTGCGTGCGTGTGTATGTATATATAATAAATAATACATACATAATATAATACATATATTCATATGGTATGTACTAGAGTCAGACCAATACATCAATTGGAGGTTCAGTGCATGTTTTGCCAATATAAAAACTTTTTATATTATATCATGTAGTAAAAGACACTGTATATAAAAACATAGAATGCACATAACAAGTGGACATAGTATTTTGGTTTGCAGAGTAAGTGTAACCAGGAACTAGGAACTATACTGCTGGATATAAAAAGAAATTTGTTTGAATGGAAGCCTATGGGAAAATTATCCTATATCTTACTTGATTTATAATGTCAGTTAACATTGTCCTAAGGAGTCTTTTTTTCAATAGAAAATTTTGATTTTGTAAATGATGTTACAAAAACAAGAGAAAATGTATTTTGTACTAACTTTTCATCATCACAGCAACAAATGGAATTGGCTGTCAAGTAACTTACTATAAACTGTTTACTTAATATACATGCATGCAAAATTGGTATCAGTTTGGGCCCCAAAATCCTAGTATCAGTCAGACTCTTGTGTGCACACACACACGCATGCATGCATGACTGCACTCACATGCTCAGAAACAATCATCTTGCCCATCCTCATAAATTCTTGCACTGAATCCAACGAATTCAAATGGACAAGACATGAATTTTCTAAGTGCAAACACCACAGATAAGCCGGTGGAGCTCAGATAAAATCCAAGGGGTCGCTGCAGTGGCGACGTCAGATGAATTCACAATAACAACATCTACACTCACCTACTGCAAAGAGTGAAATGCCATTGTCAGCTACAGCTCTGGCTGCCACATCAACTTGATCATCTGAACGTCCATTGGTGATCAGAACAGCAATCTGTGCACAAATAAGACACAAAATTATATACCATAGACCATATGTGTGAATGTTACAGTGAATAATTCTCTGTGTGGCCCTGTGATGGACTGGTGACCTGTCCAGGGTGTACCCTGCCTCGCCCTATGTCAGCTGGGATTGGCTCCAACTCCCTCATGTGAAGGATAAAGTGGTGACATGAAAACATGTTGTAGGCAGGAAAATTCTCAGTAACACACTCAGTTTTTACAGAAAGAGCATCCTTGCAAAAAAGTATAATGAAAAAACCTCCATAGTTCAGCTGATGACTGAATAAATCAAAAAGACAAAAATGAAATGATACATTGCTGGCCTGTGAATGCAAATGATCATTTGTCCATTAAGGAAACTGTACTAAGTTCATTCAAAGTTCAGTGAGTGAAGGCATAGGCTAGATCAGCATGAGTATGCAGCTGCTGTTTGACTTGGCATGTGATCTGGCTGTATAATTTATTTTTATCAGCCTAATCCTCAGTTCTCTGCCTTCCCACATCAAGTGTGCTGCTAGGAGATGATTCACATGCACACACTCCGAGGTAGAGAGATGATGGGATAGGAATGCTAACCAGCTGTGTTATACTGCGACAGCAGTACAGTATTAGACTGTCAGAGAAATTCAGCTGACTGAGGTGGAAAGCTGTTGGAAACAAAGTGGATTCTTGGGAAGAAGTTTCATCGCATTGGTGGCAATTGCGTGTAGTTTATGGATCAAGATTATAACCAGCACCAATGCGTATAAATGGGTAGTGTATTTAACTTATGTATTGTGAAAATATTAAGTTCAATTAGCACTGTAGTATTATTACAAGAATCATTAGAAAATGTCAAGCAAACCTTGTACTATATATTGTGGTAAACATATTCAAAGCGAACTTTAAAAAGAAAGACTGAATGATAGAGCATTCTGCAATCAAACAATGTTTAATACTTTTATTAAATCTTTGCTAAGAACATCTTAAAACATTTTAAAAAGTAAGCTATTGTTAGGGGTTATAAAAATTATGATCCAAATGCAGGGTTGCAAAAAGTGAAGGAAAGAGTCTTTAAATAAACAAAACACACAGACTATAAAAAGGCAAAATAATCTCAAGCAGAAAGACATGGAGTAAAGTAAAACACAAACAGAAAAATATCTTGAAACTCCAGTGGCAGAAATACAGGGAGAAGGAAAGTAGACTAGAATGTAACAAAATTTAAATACAAACCAGATAGATGGAATCCGGCAAAGTGAACTGAAACAAACTGACCAACAGAGCCACTGTGCAGACTAATGTATATACAAGAAGAGGCAGGGCTACTTAAAAACAGGTGAAACTTATAAGACACAGGTGAAACACATATGATCAAGGGTAGCCAGGACAGAGAGTAAAACTTAACAAGCTACACAGAAGAAAATACTGCAAAATACAGTATAAAAGAAAACAGATCAACAAAAAGTCTAAACAGAACATTGTCCAAGTAATCCAGGGGTCATGACAGCTATAACTTGATGGACTTGATCTTAATGTATTTAAAGCATACTATTAAATAAAAGTGTACTCTCATGATTAATTACTAAAAGTATTTTTTGTGGTAATATACCTCAAAAAAACACACTGTACTAATTTTGAATAAACTGCTGATGGGGAATTATTAGTACATTTTCAATCAACTTTCACATAGAATGTTTTTCTTTAACCAAAAATTGAGATTACTGATGTCTACTAAGATAAATATTCAAATAAATTAAATTCAAAAACCTCATAGAGTCTTCAGAGCCAATTTTTTGCGGTTTGAGTGCCTGCAAGGTTTAATTTACCCTAGTGTGGAAAATACAAAATAACAAATGGCAATATTATGGATCATGTAAAATAAGCAATTTTAGTATAAGTTGTTCCCTATTCAAAAGTAATACTCTATATCTCTAACAAATAGAGGTAGTTTCTCTGAAGATGTCACATGATTACATCTCAATGGATAAAAGGTTGTACCTTTGGGGCATCATCTCGACTGATGGCAGGGCTGAAGACAGAGTCGACCAGAAACCGGAGGGCATCACCAGTCCTCCTGGATCCACCATCATAAGGCAGGTCTCTGATGGCTGTGAGCACCTCCTCTAGTGAACTGTAGTCTGATAATGCAATTCTCATCCTGCAAGGAGAGGATTAAAACTGGGTAACATGGAGATGATGAAGCAACTAATTGTATTTATTTATGTTTATTTAAGTAGGAAGTTACATTGAGATTAAAATCTCTTTTTCAAGTAAGATGTAAACCATGCATGTTCTTGTATACAATTTATTGGTTTACTCAGCTTATTCGGATTTATGGGATTTTCAGGAGTAAAATGCTCTGTTTTGCATATATGGTCCAGTGTGTGGGAATTAATATCTAAAACTACAGAGGCCGTCGTAAGCTTGTATTGTAAGTTTCCATTTCACATCATGAAAAGCATGCTCTAGTTGTTTTTTCATTTGGCTGCTGTGAAAACATGGCCTTGTTGTACATGTAAAAGACTTATTCTAAGGCTACAAAACCAAACAATATTTATTTAAACTTATACAAAGACACTAATGCATCATATGTTTGAGTTCTGTGAGTAATCCTTGATGCTATGAGGATCTGGATAATCCCAGTGTGGACATAAACACAGGGGACCAAGAAGTGGATACATTTTTTGATAAAGAGTTTTTGATGACCAAGTTTGTAATGAAAAGTGAGCTGTTACAAATAAACACCTGGTTTGATATTGATAAATCATGAAAATGTGTACAGTGTGTCACTCTTCTCAGTACATGCCCAGACTTGTGTGTGCATTTCACCTTGGAATGTCCCCAAATACCGTTACGCCAAAGCGGACCCCATCATCTCCCACCACACTGTCCATGAATGAGGTGACGATGGAGGAAATGAAGTATTTAATGCTGGAGAAGCTGGTCTGACCCACACCCGATGACTCATCCACCAGAAAAACTATGTCTGCCTGCACCACCGTCCTGCATGCTGAGGGAATAGGAATGAACACTTACATTAAGTGTGTGCATAAATACATAAAACAGAGGGTCAAGGTCAGTTTTTCAAGAAAGTGTAACATAGTCATTTGCTTTTATATGTTTGAAATTCAAAAATAGTATTTAAAGGTTAATGTAGCCATAAAACTGAAAGAGAAGTTTAATTCCTACACTGACCAGCAGATAGCAGTCTTGTAACACCATGTCCAAGGTTTTTCTTTCATTGACTTCTGTCATGCAGCCAGAGCACCACGCAAATCCCATGAATTTTTAATGAGACACAAGTGAGCCAAAGAGACTATCAATATTCTGAGCACTCCAGCAATAAAACTTTAGTGGAGCACGAAGGAGCGCTTAGAATAATAAGGTAAACACACCCAAAATAAGGGTCAGTCTCCTCTCTCACCGTTCAAACAATCACATTTACCATAAAGGTCTGCTGCATTTGAAAGAATTCATGTGCCATTTGATATGGAGTTAAGTCTGATACACATGAAGGTGAACTTGGGTGCTCATACACAAAGCATGAAAACTGATGCACAGGGTACACATAAGCTAAACATGGCAATCTGCTGCATCTGCAAATGCCCAGAAAATCAATAATCTGGCTTTAAATATGCAATAAACCACAGTGACGACAGCATTGATTAGCTTGGTGAATACAAGATAGGCATCACCGATTGTTCTGTAAGTGATAACTGCTTCTCTGCTGTCCTCTATTAAATTACCAAGCTTTCCCTTCTCTATTATCTCACACTTTCATGCCTTGGCCGCAATCCCAGGATTCATTGGGGTTGACATATGCCTCCAGCCCATGGAGACCTAACATTATGTTGCCCTCACACATCTATACATCTCTGGCTCTACACCAAGGAACAAAAACATCCTTTTGAATTCAATTTCTGGATGTTTCTGCAGGTGCAGACTTTCTATATTTTCACATGTAGCAGCTTGAATATCACATACTCAACTGTGGATTCATCACTGATTCATCACAAATTCATCACAAATCATTGATACTAGTCATAGATTTTACAGTATATTAAAAAATGTTTGTCCTTCAGGTTCTTCCTGAAGCTTGGTTGTTTGGTTGTCTTCCAGGTTCTTCCTGAAGCTAACCAGGAAAAGGAAATATATTGACTAGCCACCAAGAGGCAACTCTGCTGGTTGCAAAAATAACTCATTTTGACTCAGGAAGTCTATAGAAAATGTTCACTTCAGTAAGCACATTACTGAGGAATGACTAGTCCAATCACTAGTTTGTTTAACAGCACATCATGTAGATTTTGTGAATTCTGTTGCCACTTAAAGGAAAATAGATGATAAAATAAAAGACTTGAATGTGCACCAATGTGTTTAACATCTGGAAGCACAATGTCAACATGGCACTGGCCAAATTACAATTCTGGAGGTTTCAAAACATAAATTTGGATTCTTATGGGTGACATCACAGCTGGTTGCTATACCAATTCAAATGCTGCAAGAATGTTCATCCTTTCCATCTTAAGCTGATTCTCACACAGGCAGCCAACCAGCCTACCATACACATGTGGCTTCTCCATTTACTGGGATACATTTTCTACTCCAGAGATTTCTATGAGCACATATAAAACAAAGCTGAGACTTTAAGCAAAGGAAGCAGCTGGAGGTTTGTCTCTGTCAGACAGATGCAGACTAAAGCTGAAAACAAGATCAATTATCCAGACGTTTTGTCTGTCTGCGGTGGCAGGTGAGAACCACATGCCTAAGATAAGGAGGCAGCACATGCTGAGGGATTAGGCATGGTTTTCTTGAAGGTTATCTATGCTGATATCTCAAAGGTTGTATACACCTCTGTGTAAGGCCTCCATTGATTTATGCATTAGGTGAAGCTCAGTGGCTTCAACATATGCTCCAGAAAATGTTGCCTAGACAGAAAAATGGGTCTCAGAAATAACGATGCACTTTTGCAATCATCTCCAGCAAGATCAAGACAAAAGATATGAACCATCAAGAAGTTTAAGAAAGTCATGTGTCAGATTTCATCCAGGCAAATGAAGAAGAACCTGCAGTGATTTGGAGGGAAGCACAAACTTTTAGACTGGGACAGAAATATTAAACGATAGAAAGAGTAATTATAGCAGTGTTAGGGCAGTTATTCAGGTATTACATATTACTGATTTAAAAATTATTAATATTACTTTCCTTTTGGTATTAAAAGTAATAAGTTGCATTTTCCAGTATTGTATAACAAGTGATATATTATTGAGTAAGACATTACTATGCTACACTGATTGTATCCTACAGGATCTACAGATGTTAGCATCATCACCTCACAAGCCTTTGTGAAGTCCACAGGCCAAATGTAAGCAGATTGGGGTTAAGGTAATTCAAATTTCAAATGGATGTGAGTGTGAATGGTTGGTTGTTTTTGTATTATATATTGGCCCTGTGTTGGGCTGGTGACCTATACCCCAAATTTCACCCTATATCGGCTGGGATTGGCTCGAGCTCTCCCCACGACCATCTACCCACCCATGTTCTGCTTTATCCCAGTTGACACAGGGCACACCTTGGCCACGTCCCCAGTCCATTGCAAGGCCAACATACAGAGACAAATAACCATTCACTCTCACACTCGCTCCTATGGTGAAAACCAAGCCACAAACCTGGATCTTTTTGCTAGAAGGCAACAGGAATAACCACAACAATGCTGCAACAGGAAAAGCAGTAGATAATGAAAGACCAAATGTTCTGAAAGACAACTCATTTGGGGACTAAGCCAAACACAACTCTGTATTTTTACTGTAAAGTTATAGTGGTTTTGTGCTAACCAGAGTTCTGCTACACAGTCAATCCATTAGATACTTGTGTGTGTACTTGGACTTCCACAAAACGTACAAACCTATTATTGTGAGGACATTTTCACCTTGTGAGGACATTTTGACCTTATGGGTCCCACAAATTTAAAAGGCTTTTTCAGGATTAAGACCTGGTTTTAGGGTTAGGGTTAGGCACTTATTTGTGATGGTCAAGATTAAGGTAAGGGCCTAGGGAATGCATTGTGTCTACAGTGTGTCCTCAGAAGATATGAAAACATGTGTGTGTATGTGTGTGTCCAGAGAGATTTATGTTAATGATTTAATGAATCATTCACGAATGAATTATATTTCAGGTTAATTGACACTAAACTTGTTATTCTGATCACTGTGTGTGTAAATTGGAACAAATATTTCTTTCAGAGGATGTGTCCATCAGTGAGTATAAACAGACAAATTGGCCTCAATATATTTTGCTTCTAAGCTCAGTTTTTTGCAGTTTATTATTTTAGTTAAAATCCAAGACATAGAGAGAACAGTATAGTCTATTACTAACCATCAGCAGGCTGACAGAGGATACAGAGAATTATGTGTAGGGTTCTATTTTCTCATCATCTCATTGAAGTAAACCTTAACTTTTCTCAGTTATTATGTTGCATGCTAATAAATGAAGTCTATTTCATTTTGATCTGATTTTATTAACAAGATCATTTTCTACATTATTTTTCGAAAATAACAGCTCTCTCCTCTCTGTTTTCTACTTGACATAAGTGACAATTATCTGTACCTGCAGGACACACAAGGTCACGTGGGTTAGGGTTTAAGTGTTAAGTTTGATTTGGGACACTTAACATGCTGACAAGAGTTTGAGTGATTATAATTATGGCAGCTGTATTTAAGATCTGAGTTGACCTTTCAATGATACTAGGCATCGTATTAGGATGTTGCAGTACAACATGTTTAATCACTACTTGAGAAGAAGGAGGAGCGCTCTTTAAAAACACACTAGTGATCTAATGATAAACTGCATGGTACTCTAACCGATCATCCATAGTTATAGCATGAATGGGCCCTTATATTTATAAATTAAGGTTTTTGTTCATGATTTATTCAATAATATTAGTAGCAAACGGACACACCTGTTGTCCTTGTGAAGCTGTTGTGGTCAACATACAGTATAGCAAACAAATGCTTATTAACTTAAGCCTACACACAGCAACATGTTTATGTTTTAGTGCATTTTTTGATGCCTGATATCTCACATATGAAAATCCAGGTGTGGAAATTTATTGATGGAGCACTTGCACAGGCTGTGTACATTAAAAAGCTGCCCCTTATTCGGTCCGAGCATCTGAGTCATCTAATTCATACACCCAAGCACATTTCTGACAATCGGACATATGGTTTTGACTCTGAATTATACAATGGATGTTGTCATACAGCTGGACCTGACATTTATTCTAAAGAGAGGAGGCGAATGCAAAACAGGGAACAAAAAAAGAAAAAGGTGACTTACTGACTCAAATCTTCAATACATAAATAATGGAGTGAATGATAAAGTATGGGAAAAAGGTTGGCAACACTCTATGTGCATTTGAAACAGGAGAAAATATATACATTTGTGTGGGTTTGTTATTTGGGGTATCAATTACCTTCAATTTCTGCTGTAACTCTTTGATGGGAGAGAGAAAGGGACAGTAGAAAGATCCACACAGAGGCGCAGTCCATACTCTTTCTCCTTCAATCATCCACTGCTCTTCCCAGATCTTCTCTTTTCAAATCCCAGGCCTAAAGTCAATCATATATTCCAATTCGTCTTTCCTTTTATCTGAAAGTATACAAATAATTGGAGAGTGGAGACAGTCATTAAAGACACTCAAAGACATAATATAACATATAACATAACATAATCGATTTTCTGGAAAAATGAACACACAAAGGTGGTAATCACATCAATTGTAAAGATTTTGTTTTGTCTTCACAGACTTATAGAGGTAAAAGGACACTGGCAGTGAATTGTACACACCATTCATCTCATGCTTTCACACCATGTTACACATCAACCTATTTTCAGACAACTTGTTTAGCTGAGTCTCGTATAGCTGCTCTCTTGTCAGCCAAAGCCATTTCATATAAATTTAGGTTTTTCAGGTTTGCACAATGCTGCACTAGCTTCATTATATGTAATCGGCAATATAATAGATTCCACTGTCACTGAGGAAGTAAAGAGGATCAGAGAAACTTTTTTAAACTGTCCAGCTACTACAAGCTCTTATCAACACATATAAACAAAAGTGGACATTAAAAGCAATCACCCCAGTAACCTATGATCATTGTCTGAGCTTCTTCCAGACTCATTGCTTGATATATGCAGCTGTTTTGTTTAGTGTTCATACTGTTGATTATCAAAAAAAGTTCTTACTATACGTTTCCTTTCTTTGAAATCACAGATGCAGTACTTAACTTTAGGTGATTTTATTTTTATATATTGTTATATTTCATGCCTCTGTTTGGCTTTTGTGAACAGAAAGAAATTGAACAGTAATATTATTTGTATGTTGCTTCCTTCATTTAAAAATAGGCAAACAACACTATCAGACCTGACTAAGGGAGCATTAGTGTGTATGCAGCAGCAGCAGCAGGGGTGGCTGTGGGCAAGAAGATATCCCATCAAACTGCTGAACGACCAGGTTATTTAAGCAGTAGAATTCACTTATTAGAATGGTTGTCTGTCTCTATGTGGCCCTGTGATGGACTGGCGACCTGTCCAGGGTGTACCCTGCCTCTCGCCCTATGTTAGCTGGAGATAGGCACCAGTGCCCCCCGCGACCCTTAGTGGATAAAGCGGTAGAAAATGAGTGAGTGAGTGAGAATTCACTTATTATTTAGGGTGCATCTTTGTGTTTTCAATCATATTCCAAAATGATTGCAGCTGGCTTACTTTACTGGCACAATGTTGCTGTTGCCTCCATTTGTCTTGACATTTCCTGTGTGCAGTGCATAAAGATAAAAATACTGCTAAACTGAAAAAAACAGAGAGAGTGGTATGGAGATGAGAGGCTTAATCTGCAGTGTGTGAACTCCTTTGACAATGGCTGTATTCTAACAGAAATGCATTTTTATTTAAAAGTTAAATATAATCATACAGTACTTTGAAATGGCAGCAAGCATGACTTTGACAATGTCATGCTGGCTGCCATGATTTAAGTTTGGCTTAATTTAAGTCAACATTTGAGGTGCCTGGAACTACCATGGCAGAAGTGGTTATCTACAGAGACTGAGGGGCTGAGACAGTGTGGTTAATTGCTTCCAATCCAATGTACAGTTTCTCACTGTCCTCTGTTATGTTTTGTGTATTTCTCTGTGGGAACAAAACTGTGGGAATAAAATTCTACACATTCTACAGATACTTTGTCAGACATATTATGACACACTGGAGATTGCTTTGTCACAGCCAACATCACATCCATTTTTTGCATCAAATCTAGATGGATTAATAATAATATCTGTCCATGAGCGTTAATGGAGGTACAGAAACACTATGGGTCACTAAAAGTCCTCCTGTCTTTCTTCCATGATCGAAAGAGGAAACTTCGATTAACATGGAAGAGATTAACCCTGAAGCAGTTTGGTCTAATTCACTGCATGCAGGCAGCTCAGTCCCACTGAGGAACTGCAGCTACTTTACTGGCATATTATCTGTCACAGTGACATGCAGCCTACCCTAGATGGTGACATGTAAAAGCCAGTAAAGCAAATGAGAGTAACATAAATGTATCAACAAAAAGAGCAATTACTACATTTAGTTAAGTGAGCATAATTAATGCTTAAGTAGAGTAAATCAGGCACTTAAATAATCACACCAACATAGTGGCAAAGGAATTATGTAGCAGTAAAGGATTATCCCATTTGAAAGGAAGGGACCTCCATCAGAGAACAGCATGTTCAACACATTAACTGTGATCTAGGGAAATGGTTTGTACTCTTATGTTTTACATTAACTCGCTGCACCCCCCCCCCCAATGTCTGCACATCAGAGTGTGCCCACGTGTGTGTATGTGTGAGCTTGTGCTGTATGGGCTTGTGCCTTTGCAAATTCATCAGCATAAAATCAAAGAGAGATCTGCCTTCACTCAACCACTTTACATAAGATGAAAACATGGCAGATTTCTTTAATGATTCACACTCCATTAATCAAGCAAACCACCAATACATAATCTACAGTGTTTCCATCTGAAATCATATTTCAACAATAAAAATTAACAACATAAGGACATAAATGATAAATCTGATAAATGCAAGCCGATTTGAATTCCAGAAAATTCATCAGTGAGATTTGGCCACCTGCTCATACTGAGTGGAAATTGCTGAAGGCTGACTGGTTTATAGCCACTGCAGATGGTGGTAAGACCTGGCACGGCTTGAACTCTAATAGAAGTCAGCCAGTAACTAATCAAGATCGCTGGTGGCACAAACTCTTAAGTACAACTTAAAATATCGCTAAACTGGTAGACAGCCTCATTCAGCGGGGAAAAAACTGAACAAATTGGAACTGCACTTTTAATGCATATTCCTAAAAATTGCCAAATGAATGCTAGAAAAAAGTTTCTGGAAAAAAACTTGCCTCAAGCAAAACTGAGGACTGCACAGTAAAGGATCAGGGCATCTGCCCATTTCTAGTTATAATTCATGTGGGGTTTTTGAGAAATGCATTGTACAAGAACTTGAGGACTATATTGATTCATATTTTTACAAAAATGCTAAAGAAAAGTAGACAGAAGAAGAAATACCTCAGGCATAATCTCAAATCAAGTGAAGCTGTTTAACAAAGGATGATAAAGAAATACACAAGTCAGCAAAATCCATCCAAGAACAGCTGCAGAAGCAAGACTTATGCTCATTTCTAGCAGGTAAAAAGAAAAGAGTTTCATCAGTGTACTGGGTTACCATCCAAAAAAATGTGATTAGCACTTAAATTAAATACCAGCTAAGGTAGAAGTAAGTTCTGCTGGTATTTTGCCCATATTATTGAACCAAGAAAATTACCTATTTATGCTGACACTATAAATTCATTCGTCCACAGGAATCCACGAATGTCAAATATTTATACAAGCAATTAAATATTTACCAAAATGGGTGAGCCTATCAATGATAGACAGACACTTAAGACACTCCATAGTGTTTAGCCAAAGATCTTGGCACATTCCTTATGACATTTCTATAATGTCTGCAGTCACTAACCCTCCTTAGATACTCAGACAACATGCTCAGAAATATCCCACATCAAAAACACTGGCTCCATCACCTACACCACGCTCGGATCATAAGCACTTTGACCAGACTTTTCAAGCCCAAAGTGCCTTTATTGCATCCATGGCCTCTAGTTTATCACTGCCTTGAGAGGATTAAAAAAAATGTAACAAAATGAAGTTTACCGTCTGTGGCTCTTAGAAACCCATTCTGTTTCCTATCTCATTTCCTCACACACACTTGATCACACATCCTATGCCCTGCAAGCCCATGGTACGATCGTTATTTTCAACATAATGATATTTTCCACCTCACCACTTCACAGGCTGGAATATCCCTTTAGTTGGGAAACTGGTAAAGGTGCAGGGGCACACACACATAAAGCTACAGATATTTCTAGTATGAAACTCATCTGCACTTACAGCTAACACAAATCCTAAGTTGCTACACACTTCCTCAATAATATTTTTTGTAGAAGAGAAAAGGGGACAAGGATAAGGAAATGAGAGAAAGAGGCAATAATGCCACATTGACATCCCTAAACTGTCAACTGCCATAAAAGACCCAAAAATGTGGAAGCAGCCAACCAACTCGGACAAGTCTATGCATGGGCAAAAACTCATTCATTCTTCTACATATTTTCTTCTCATGACTACATTCTCCAATACAACATGGTATGCTGTGACTATTCATAAATACAAGCTAACATTAAATGCATGATATTTTTATTATTATGCTCTTTGTATCAACCAAGAAGAAAAGTGCACATAAAATACACATGCATGCAGAACATCCAGAGTATAGACTGTTTGTGAATGCATGCTTTTAGGCTCAGTGGATGACTGTTGCAGTTACTTAGACCTTATCAAATGGAATCAAGACAAGAAAATATGCAAAATGCAATGAGTAATATGACAGTATTTGTGGTGAGAAATTGTACTTAAAGGAGCTACACTTCAGCTCAGTGTGAAAAAGTGTTTCCCTGAAGGGTTCCTGGAAAGTTAAGAACACAAAACTTTTCAGTAAAGCACCCAAGTAAAGCACACGGTAAGGTGTTTTACTTGGGTAATTGCTAAGGTAATCGCTTTTGACTTAATGGGCTTATACATTGTATCTTACCAGTGCAGATGAGTGAATCTTCATTATCTTCTCTCAGTCCAAGTGATCTCTTAAGGGCTGTGACAAAATATTCCCAAGTTTTATCCAAGAGAGGCAAAAAATAAATAAACAAATAAATAAATTCAACTTTGCAGGAGAGGTTATCAGAGTGTATGAACTGAAAGGTACATGAGAATCAGTGGTTGTCTGTATCTGAGTGGAAGGAGGAGGTTGGTGTAAAAGTAGTTGAATGACAGACTTTCTTTGCTGGGCTCTAGTGAAGTGCAAAAAAGTTTGGGGAGAAGGGAGGGAGTGAAACTGCTGCAACCTGTTGGCTCAGAGGGAGCGAGGGAGAAGAGGAAATAGAGAGAGAGAGAGAGAGGGGGATGTTACTGATGAGCTTTGACCTGGCAAAGAATGCATTACTACTGTGCTACAGTGTATGTGTGTGTGTACAGTATTTTGAGGCATAGACAGAGACAGACAAGATTTCACCTCAGGCTATCAGAATGAGCCGAAAAGTGAAAGGATGAAAAACTACTAAATCAAAAATTTCAAGTGGTAATACCTAAATGAAGCAAGTTCATTCAAACTAAATTAAGCACTTTGACTTTGAACTTGCCAACTTAACTTGCAAAGTCTGAATCACCTTGAATGGGCTGTGTCAAGCTAAACTATCAGACTTGACTGAAGGAGCGTTTGTCTGTATACACCAGCAGCGCTGGTGAGCAGGGAACAGGAAGCATTTATCCCATCAAACTGCTAAGTTATGAGCAGAATTAACTTCAAAACTTTTTGTGGTCACTTTGAAATGTCAGTCATACTCAAACTATTTTGCAGCTGTCTCGCGTTACTCCCTTAATGTTGCTGCTGACTCTACTAATATAAAACCAATGAACTCCTGTGTGCAGCACAGGAATATAACCCACCAACATGAGCTTAGCACTGCTGTACTGAGAAACACAAACCGAGTCCTGTGAAGCTGATAGGCTCAATTGGCAATGTGAGAACTCATTTTACAATGGTTTAAATTTAAAAGACATTTGTTTACATTTAAATCTTTTGCACAACAGTTTTGACTCAGTTTGCAGGGATGCACAAATCAAACTTAAAACTGACTTGTCAAACAATATTTAAGGTTTGACACATAAATGACAGTTTTTCACTGTGTGGTTCAATTATCTACATCTGTTTCACATGATAATAATGAGATGTCAGCTGTATTTGTCACCCTGCCTCTGCATCCAACATTAGTTTATGAAGTCAGTTTGTTGAAACATGTGCTCTTATTCCCCACATACCTTTGTATTTAAAAGGGTTGTATACTCACACATAAACCTGACCAGAATAGCTTGTAGAGCTACACACATTCTGAAAACAGAAAGAAGAGACAGGAGGATAAATCTGCTGTTTTACAAGCCTGTCTGTCTGAGTGTTTGTGCACGTGTGTGCGCATCGAGGGGCACTGGGTCAACTTTTAACGGCGGATCTTAGGAATGTGGTAACTGGTTTAATAGGGTTTAGCCAGCTGTCAGTCTTGGCATACAATAACTCAAGACACACTGCTTTGTACAGCTATTCTTCTCTATTCTAAACTGCACTGACTTCCATTCATTTGGACAGCATAAACAACCTTAACCATAACCAGAATTTAAATCTTGGCCCAAAACTTAACAAGTTCGTCAGAAATTATTTTTTGATTTGATTTTTGAATGACTACTAGTGTAGTAAGATGTGACTGAGATGCAAGTGCCTTTTGTGCAATAATTTTCATGATGTGTGCAATTACATCACAGTATCTGATAGTAAGGAGTTAGGAGGGACAAGATGTAATACAAAGGTAAAGGAAGGAGAGACGTGGTGTGAAAACAACACTGACTTCTAATACAGCTATCTTTATTCATTATGTATTATTTCAGCTGATTTTAAATTAACATACAAAAATTTAAAACAAATTAAACTGAGTACAACCCAAATTCCAAAAAAGCTGGGACACTGTGTAAAATATAAATAAAAACAGAATGTCTGTGTAGATTCTCTTTCATCCAGGTCATGGTAGTCAAAGGAGTTAAGTTGCTTACAACTTAACTCTTTTGACTAAAAACTGAATGATTTAGAAATCTCATAAACCTCATACTCTCATATATATTCCCAAAAGAACAACATATTGGATGTTGAAACTCAGACCTTTTACCATTTCATGAAAAATATTATTTCATTTTGAATTTGATGGCAGCCACACATCTCTAATAAGTTGAGTCACTTGATTTGACCAAATTAAACACAATCAGAAAATTGTTCTCATGTTCTGTCGCTTTATGTTACTTTTTTACAGTTTTTCCCGGGCTCTGTGGTGTGTGCTTATGTCCTAGAACAGTGAATGTGTCTCAGTGAATTCATCCTGTCCACATGCTGAGACTGTGATCATGAGTGACTGAGTGAGTGATACCTCTGGTTGCCAAGAACTGTTATATCTATAAATGGAACTTGCCATGCACAATGTGCATAAAAGTACATCCCCACACATTTGAGTTTTAAATATACTGCCTAGAAGGGCACCAGATTATTTGAAGCAATTACTGTGTGGACCAGCAAACTGCACTGTTAGCACAACCAGCACAGCCTGGCCTTAGATCCACTTTGAATGCCATCTTGGCCCATCAGAAAAATGATGCTGTGCAGTTGTCTGTTAAAAATGAAGAAAGAAACAAGCAAAATCGACAGTAACAACTTCAAAGCATCTGAAAAAGGAGAGGTGAACAGTATTTTGGGTTCCACACCATAGATGGCAAAATAACGAACAAATCAGCACAGATTTGCTTAGCAGTCAGCACCAATCAAGGCAGCTGATAAGGTTCCACCTACTGTATAAGCTTCACCACTGATACTTGCTTCAAATATATAAAAGCTACACATTTAATCATCATCATATAAATATGATGACATGTTGGATTTTAAATGTCCATTCTTGAAAGATTTAAGGGAGCTTTCTGTTTTCATGAGCTTACACAGTTCCTGGCAAATGTCATTTATATTAAGTACATGCAATTTCTTTTTCTTTTATATTAAGTCTTTGCAATGATGATTTACTGCTGATATGACTGCAGTATATCAAGGCTCCCGATGCAGTGCAGAGCAGAGCAGAGCAAGAGCACATGGTTGTTAATTCAAACTGCATGTGGCTGGAATGTAAATGAGTGTCAGACATCAATGTGGAAGGATCTACTCAAGTTTTGTCAAATGTGGAGAACCGAGATGTAAAAGGCGTATGTGCGTGTGTGAATGTATTCCATGATGTTTGGCCTCGGGACTGTCTGAGCTGCATGCTGGCCTGCAAATGACCTCCCTGACATCTTAAAGAAACTGGGGACATTGCATCCATCAGCCCACTCTCACCACACAGTCAAAGGTGAGTGTTCATTGAAATCATTATGTTCCCCTGATGCTGTAAAATGCACCTTTAAAGAGAATCCTCTGCTACTGGTGTCAGTAATAATTTCATCTCACATGTAGAGAGAAACATAACTTTAACTAACATTCACCAGTTTACTGTCTTGATAGTTTCCTGAGCTCAGTTAAGTCACGGGTGAGTGGGCATAGTTGTCTTTTAGCAGCATGTGATAAGATATAAAAGGTGTTGTGGATCTGTAGGGGGTGCTCAAATGGAGAATGTTCACCAGCCTCGCCTCAGCTAATTGCCCACACTTCAAGTGGGCAAACGTAAATACCAAACTGAGTGAAGAGAGGTGAGAGGAAAAGTGAAAGAAAGAAAAAAGAGAAGGAAAAACTTGAAATAAAAAAGTAAATTATCAAAGCCAGCAAGACTGTGTGTGTGTGGGTTGGGTTATTATGGCTGAGTGGGTACAACTATGTAAGGCAGAATAATGAAAAAATATCAGTGTGTCAGGATACACAAGTGCTCATCATTCATAAGGAAAGTCATCAGGTTACCAACTTTACTGACAAAAACACTATCAATCACACATTTTAGTCATACAATAGTGTCTTTAGAATGGGAACTAAGCTCTTCTCCTTAACTCCCAAATGCCAACTCAAAAATAAAGGTAAAAATCTGTGCAGACATGTTTATTCTAACAACTCATGTCTCTAATTAGTTAACCACAAGTAATGAGTCAAGAATGAAGGGAAATTATAATGTACAAGTGGAGCTGCCAATGAATATAATTAATTTTCTGTATAGAATCACCTTGATCAATCACTGTCCATGCCTTGTGGCAGCTATTCAAAAAGCTCTTACTTCTAATTTGATGAAATACAAATTTAATGCATTTCTGAACTCTTTATTTCTCCACCTCCTCTTTCTTCACTCTCGCTCCACTGGCTCCATCAGAGAGGTTATGAGAATTAAACATTACTTTTGCCGCTGGTGGTAAGGCACACCATTAATTAAGTGATTTCTCACATGGCACTTTAATTATGTCAAGTTGGAGCTATGAGTTAAATTTCAGATTTTACTACTTTTATATAGTTTTCCATATTACTAGTGGTTATATTACTATAATATTAATAGACTGGGCTCAAATAGAGATGGTGGTGAATCTTTTTGTTCTAATGACAACTCTGAGCTGAACTTTGACTACCTGCACTTTGAGACATTTTACAATTTAACTTTTTAGAATCAAAAAATATCACCACAGCCTCAGTGGTTTGTTTTTCCCATCCTTGTTTTTTATTTGCTTCACTGACTCCTTCCTGTGATGTTAATATAACTATTGATCGACGGACAGCATGACGTACATGTGAGGCAGATTTGGTGCTTGTATCAGCTTCTGTGCAATGCAAGCAGAGTTGGCATCTTTATTGGTTTCACACCAGAAAGATAGGCAGTTTTTCTCTGGCTAGAGGCTAATGTAAATCTGACTCACATATATAAACCACACAAACTGGGCAGAGTGCCTGCTGCTGCCAACTACAAAAGCTCTGCTCAGTGCCAAGCCTTTTTGCAGACAGACATACCTACAAACACATACACGCCTGCACAGCATGCACACACATGTGGCACATCTTTACTCCTAGTCTATGCTGACTTGACGCTCGGTTCATGCAGACAATTTTTGTCATGTTAAATCAATTTTATAAACCAAGCTTCCCACCTCGGACTGAGATACAAGCTGTCATGGCAACAGAGGAAAACAGCAGTTGCAACATGAGGGCTAGTTTGTCTTGACAAGCTCTATCAAAGCAGAGAATTGAGATATGGTAGAAGTCTGGGCTGGAGACGAATAGTCATAAGTGTGACCAATTACCACTCTGAAGCCAACAAAAAAAAATCAAAAGTAACGAACAAGACCAACCCTCTTCTCTGTGCTTAAGAAAACAATTTCATAGTGAATCCAATATTGAACACAAACAAAATATGACTCACTGACAAATGTCCCTCATTTTCTAACAATACTGAAGACTGATTGAGTCCTCTGTCTGTAGAAGATGCTTCAGAAGTTATGTAGCTACAGTACATGTTATTATGATTGTACACAAATGCAAAGCTGCTATTACATTAATACTGTGGTACATAATGTTTAAATATAGACAAATATCATACCATTGCCAAGTAGGTTCACACAATGCTATTTCTCAGTACAGCAGTGATTACATCTTATGGCATCTGGCAACATTCCACTGCACACAGGAAGTGATTTGTTATGTCACAATACAGATGGAGGCAAAATATGACTCAAAACGCAAATGAAGAGTTTCAGAAGAATTCTACTGCTCAAGAAAACCTGGTTGTTCAGCAGGTTGACTGGATAAATGCTTATTACCCTGACCTGGAAAGATGTTTTATGATTTTTAGGAACCAGAATATCCCTTGAAGGTCAAAGGAAACCAACTGTCCACACTTATAATTATACCACTTCAAG
The DNA here is from genome assembly GCA_016785285.1 of Brachirus orientalis. Lineage (NCBI taxonomy): Eukaryota > Metazoa > Chordata > Actinopteri > Pleuronectiformes > Soleidae > Brachirus > Brachirus orientalis. Next base: position 7,206,393 of record JAFBJR010019380.1, on the reverse strand, counting down.
GGCACAGAATAGAGGGGGGCAGTGAATGAGGTACAGTATTATGTGTGTCAAAAAACTAACTTTGAAATTCAAAGATTGTTATTTATTTATCAATCAAGTTTCTAGCAGCTCAGCTGTGTGTCTGTCACTCGGAGTGAGATAAATGTTTCACTACAGATGGAAATGTTTTCACCTTCAGCACAACAGCTTGGTGCAGGAAAGCATCCATACATCCCCTCCTCTTCCATACAACTCCAACTCTCACACAGGATTTGACAGAACTTGTTTAAACAGTGTCTACAGAGCATTTCATCTGTGCATATATGATGATGCTTTGCTCAAGGGAAAAACAAGAAAAAAATCCATCAGTTCAAAAGAAAAAGATTAACAGCATGTGTTTGTGCATATACTGTACGTGTGAGCATGTGCGTGTGTTTGCAGGCACCTGTGCTCAAGTGTCTAGATATATTATCAGTCAGGTTTTCTGCCTCCTTACATGCTGCACTCAATCTCTGCAAACTCCTCTCACTTGCAAAACAACAAAGAGGTTATACCACTTACTTGTTAACCTGGCTGTTTCTGTCAAATGATACTGCTTGATTAAAGCAGAGGAACTTTGGAATAAACTTTGTCAATTAAATTAATTTGTCAATTAAAACCCAAGAGAGGAGACAAGAAAAGCAGACGGACCTGACAGTGTATTGAGGAGAATAACAACCTGTATGGAAACCTGTTTACAACCCATCACTAAGAAAATGTACTGTGGTAACTGTTGATTAGTCAGTATCTGAATATAAAGCTGAAATAGGAAAGTTTTATGACCAGGGTGGTTCCTCTTTGGTCATATTGAGTAAGACACAGCAGCAGCAGAATGCTAGAAATGACACAGTTTTGGATGTGGACTAAAGCAGTTCCTTTGTGTGTTAAACGAAGTCATTGTTTTTTTGTTTTTTTTCCCACAGAGACAATGTTCTGACACACACACTAGTTTTCCCATGACTTAAGAGGTCATTGCACTGACTTACATTCATATCATAGAGACTTACTCTAACCTTAATCACAATTACTAGTGCACTAATACTAACCCTAAACTTAACCTCAGCCTAACTTTAAACCATGTCTTCACTTTAAAATATAGTAATTTACACTACCAGTCAAAAGTTTGGACACACCTTCTCATTCAATGGTTTTTCTTTATTTTTATTGTAGATTCTTGCTGAAGGCATCAAAACTATGAATGAACACATATGGAATTATGTAGTAAACAAAAAATTGTTAAATAACTCTAAATATATTTTATATTTTAGATTCCTCAAAGTGCTTTGTTGACAGCTTTGCAAACCCTTGGCCTTCTCTCAATGAGCTTCATAATGTAGTCACCTGAAATGGTTTTCACTTCAGGTGTGCTTTGTCAGGGTTAATGTGTAAAATTTTTTGCCTTATCAATGGGGTTGGGACACACCTTGTGTCCAAACTTTTGACTGGTAGTGTACGTTATGGGGATGATGTGACTGAGTAAACCGATTTAGGTCTCCACAACATAAGGAATACCAGGTATACATACACACACAGACGGTCTAGTTTGCACACTACACTCACTTCCATTCTTTTTTGGCAGCCTAAACAAAGCATTATCCCTAACCTTAACCACAGCCAGATAATGCCTAAGCCAAACCTTACCTTTGACCACAAATCAAATCTTAGGCCAAAACTTAACTTTGACACAGATTCTCAAAAGTTTCTCTAAGATTTGGTTCTGCTTCATTAGGAACAGGTTTTTGGTTTCCATGAGGACCACTGGTCCTGACATTGTCAGTGTTTGTGCCAACAAATTCAAGTACACACACACATACTCACAAGCAGAGACAAGTCTGCTGTATGTCTGCTAAGAGCAGGTCAATTGAGCTCTGTGGAAATGCTTGTTGGAATGGAAAATGGCTGGGGGGGAAGTAGGTTCACATAAAAATTCAGTAAAGCCAATTTTTGCATATAAACATGACAACCAACAGAGATATGAAGAGGTAATGTGCCTTAGCAATACTGAAAAAAGTACAAGCATTATTCCTTATTCCTTAGCATTATCTTTTATCTTTTTATTAGTGTCGGCATTTACTGGCTTTCATCATGATTAGATTTTAAGGCTGCATAAACAACATTAACATAACTACAAACATACGATTACACACACACACTGAAATATTTGGTCACTAATTCTGACTTCAAAATATGGCAGTGTAAAGCAGGGGCACCTGGGAAATTTTCACAAGCTCACTAAACATTTGTCCCGAAAATCCACACCTCTACCTCTCCTCCTTTTTTTCACATACTATTTTCACTTCACACAGCCTTTGGAATGTCCCTCTTTGGTCTAATTTAAAATGCATGGCACAGTTGAAAGGAGCAAGGGCAGTCATTTGTTGCACAGCTGGGAGTCTACAGGATGAAATGACAAGGAAATATTCAGCGGATCACTCGATTTCACGGGAAGTGGGCTGTGAGTGTACAAATCGCCAACTTAAGGGAAATGAAGGGCTGGAAAAAACGAGGGTCGTGAAAGCAGGAGATACAATGACAGAGAGGGAGGACAAGGTAATGAATATACCTCCAGAGGCTGCAGTGATACAGAAATGAAACAGGCTCGAGTAAAATGAGTTTTGACCAACAGCATGAAATACAAAGTGCCTTCACAGTGAGAAAGCACAACATGAAAGAGGGAAAGGGGAAAATGGAAGGTTATTGCTAACACATGCTGCATTTTTGGCTGTGTTCAGCCTTTCTGGCTATGACAGTGTGGTTCAGAAATTTTCACAGAAAAGAGTGGGTGACAGAAGAATGATGGGATGGAGACAACACACAGGGGAGGTGTAGAGTCAGACTGGGGAGGACAACATCTGCAGAAGGAGAGAATCACATGGAGGAGTACAGAGCAGATGATGAGATGGCAGGGAAAGAAGAGAGGGAGTGAGGGGGAAAAAAGGGTTTGTTAAACTCCTGCGTCACCATTCAGAGAGCAAAGGTCAAATCAAAGCTCAAAAACCTTTAAAATCATTGGAAAATAAGTGTCAGATAAGTTTACATCGTGTTCAGACCTGGTATTAACATCCTGTATGTTTACCACATCAAATCGCACCACGTTCAGGTGTGAATGCATCCAATCCAATCAGTCTGTATGTGAAAAAAAGGGTGAGGACACTAGATCTGATCATATGTGGTCACACGAAACCCATCCAAGAGGCCAAATAATGTGTGAACAGTCATATTAGGAAGGCAGTTACAGAATCACTGAGGATGGATGATATAACAGTGGGTCTGAATGGGGCCACCCATTCTCACTGATCATTTTCCTCTCATTCTTTAACACACACCTGTGTGACTGTAAACTCTCACTCAACTCACAAAAACACCTCACGTTATTTCCTTTTTTCTTCCACCTCTCGGCACAGCTGGACAAAGGGCATTTTCCTGCCTCTCCTGAGGTCAGCTCACCCTGGAGGGGGCAGTATTGTTCCAGTAAGAGTATTTGTCTGGACATGTCCACCTCCACCTACTGAGATCTTCTTACTTCACCAGATCCACAGCTTGTTGGGAGGACCAGTCACATGAGTGAGGGAGAGAGACAGAGAGACACTTATTGCTGATTTTCTGGACATTATTGCTGCATTGGCTTTTTACCAGGAATGTTTGTAGGACAGGTAAAAACTGCAGGATGGTTTGGGTGCAACAGATCATGTTATGTCATTTTCCAGAACACTGCCAGCTTACTTTTTGTCTTAAAAACAGAATTGTGTGAAAAGTTTGCTTTTAGGTGACATTGTGCAAGGGTTGCAGAACAGTCAGCAGTTTCCAAACAGGTAGTCAATATTTATAAAATATATTTGTAGTTGAAAGAAAAATAAAACTGTTTATCAGAACCAAGACTATACAGAAACAAAGATGACAAACTGTGGGTTCGAGTTAAAAATTTAAAATATGTGCAAATATCATATGTATTGCAATATTAAATATAGTGTGAAAAATAGGACTAAAATAGAATAAAAAGAACAAAAAGCATTATTGTCCTTATATGAATAAGCATACAACAAAATTGCAGCTTCCCCTTAGTGCAAAGATAAATAGATAAACATAAATGAAAGTTAAAAACACAATAAAGGTAGTGGAATGAGAATAAGTCAAGGGAGCTCGACTTGTTTACAGTTTGCATGTAATTGAGCTCAGGAGAAAGATCTTTACCTAAGAATGTGAGACATTCACAATGCAACATTTAAATCTAATAAAGAGCATGACAGCATAAAATAAATTATGCAATGTGCAAAACTACAAATTTGTTAAATTACACCTTTTAAAACGTAGGTCCATTCAAAATTCACAACATGTGCAAAAACTAACACATTTTTAGTTAGTAGTAGAGAACAGCAACAATCTAATCAACTCACTCTGATCTAAGAAAGTGAATGTATGATACTGAATTTATTTGAGACATGCTACAAAAGCACAAAATAACTACCCAATGTGTTTGTACAATATAATCAATTACATCATAAAACCTGTAAAAGAGAGAGTTCATTGTCAATCTGTATATTGATGTGCACCATTATATATCTGTATATAATGCTGTCTTCCTTCGTATGCACGTTGTATTGATTATTACAATTACACACTATGGCACTTCTATTATCTGCACTGACTGTTTTTAATTACACCAGAGAGCAAGAGGAAGAGTGAAGATCAGGAGTGAAGGAGACAGTTAAAGTGAGAGGGAGACACTATACAGATAGACAGATGAAGCGAGACACTGCACCAAACTAATTAAAACAGAAACTTTTTGTTTCAGCAAGTTGACAGGGAATGAATCTGGCAGGGAATTAATCTGTCCTCAGGGAACGCAATACCAAGTTACAAACACACACATGTATATGTAACACACACACACACGCAGGGAGGTGCAATGCAGAGTGCCGTTGCCATAGTTACTGAGAGTGCCACCACATCATGCGGCAGAGTTAATGCAGAGGTGGGTACGTGTGTGTTATTTAAGCTTTCATTATACCACCACCCTGACCTATTCCAACATCCTCTACACTAGCTTACAAAGGTTGCAGTGATAAATCCAGAGTGTTCCCATTGAAATAGCAATGTCGTCACCATTGGTAACAGCCTCCACTCATTATCTCTGAGGTTAACTGTCATTCATGCAGTCAGCCACGACATAGTGAAGGACAATATTTGGCAAACAAGATATGCACTTCAATTCAAGGCTTGGATAAACCGTTTTGTTGAACGAGGATGACCTGTATTTAACTGTACTGAAATAAAGCCAAGTGTCTGTATGAAGACTACTGTACAGAGGGTGTATATTCATGCAATTAACAATGTGTTACTTGTGTCCAAATAGATTTGATTCCTAACTTAAAGGCCCACTGTGCAATATTACATACTGACTATAGTGGCATAAGTATGTTTGTAGCAGTGTATAATTGTTTTTTTGTAGCAGTATAAGCCTTCTACATTGCTACACAATATGTACTATGGCTTTCACTTTTATGCAAAAAATAAGCAGGGCTACATAACAATAACACTAAAAGAGTCAATTTAATGATTTATGTTTTCTTTAAGTGTTACACTTACACTTAGTTACATTTAACATCATTACCATTTGTATCTTTTCCTAATCACAAATGGCTTTAAATTTATACTTTTAGTGTCACTTTCATTCTGCAACATTTACAAGAATTATCACATCTTTCTGTTTGAGGTGTAACAGTTTAACATGTTAAATTTCATAATTACTCTCAGTGATCAGTGTCCGGTTATCATGGAAAATGCCAGCTGTGATTTAGCGACATAATTCATGCAAGAATTAGGTGGACACACTAATTTGTCTCCTGCAGTAATCAAAACAGCAAGTTCAGCTAAAATCCAAAATATGTGGTTCAGCTTTTTTGTCTCCCTGTTAAAATTACTGAAGCAAGGTTACAACCCTGCTCTCTGTCAAGTGCTATCGATTCACTGTCCATTCTTCAAGCCACCTGTGCTGTCTACAAACAATAGGTACTTAAATTGAAGAATATACGTACATCATCTGTGCAGGAAGGACAAACATGATATATATACCAGTCCTGACACTGTACATCAGAGCCTGAAATGTGGGTAGGTCACCGCTTCTCCACACACTGTGCTCTCCACATGTGCTAACACCTGCGTCTGTAACATATTATTGAACTTTTCATAGACTCATTTTCAGAGTCCATTCTCGGCCTCATAACCCTCCCTCTCTCCTCCCATGTTTTCACAGGACATTTTAAAGGAAAAATCACAGTGAGTAAACCTGGCTGTAACTGCTGCCTTGTGTAGACCAACAAATCATTGTCATTGTAAAAAGTGGGAATACTGTAATTGAAACCAGTAAATCAGTGGAGTGTGAAACAGATTAGGATCCTGTCTTTAAGTAGGTTCGGCTTTCAAAAGATGCATTTGGACAGTGTATGTAAGTATAAGTGAGTATATTGCACTTCAAGTCTAATATTCACAATTCAGATCAATTTTAATTTTTTAAATGTATTTATTTTTTTACTCAGCTTATTTTTAACAATCTGAGAGTAATGAAGCAGGTAGAGCCAGAGCTTTATCATGTTGGCACAGTCAAATAGAGTGTAATAACTGCTCTGGCAATGTTAACTAAAACTGTAAATGATTAAATTCATCAGCTGTTAAAAACCATCACTTACAGTGCAATTTACTTTCAACACTACTATTTTTGAGGACATATGGTCCAAGTTCACATTCAGAATTTCAGAACTGACACTCAGTGAGTAATGATTTGAGCACAACAATTTATAATATATGCAGAATTTTATTTGTAAATATAAATAAGTGGGTTGTGTCAATAATGATTGTGTTGAGAGATGTGAACAAAGTTCTTTTGTTGAATCTTTTTTTACTTAATATGCAAAAGAAAAGCGGCAGAAACAGTTTTTTAGTGGGCTGCACAGAAATATACTATTACAGTATATTAGTTACATAAAGTATAATATAGTCCAATTTATGAAAAATTACTACCACATAGTTTTGTATATTTTGTATAAAGCAAGCTAAACAATACCACGATGAGTATATGGTAGCCTATAGTACATGGCGGTTTATAGTATTACATAATTTTATAGTAAGGGTAGTTTAGTTAGGCTCCACTATAGTTTATTTTGGTATGGTATTCAGTTCAGTATTAGTATTCTGCCTATTGCATAGAACCAAAAACTATTATATAGCATAATATTTGCTAATGAATACTACCAAATGCTATAGTATAATATATCAGTTTGACACAATTTAGTGCAGTAAATATACAACAGTATAATCTTTCATAATAAAGTCATAAACCTGAGTCTTGCATTATTCTATATCAAGCTGATTTATAGGACCATAACCATTGACGATCACAGTGCTATATTAGAACTAAGGTTTATATCCACAGTCAGTCAGACTGATATTGCGCAGCTTCTGATTTGTTACTTCTTACTACTGCTGTTATTTATTACAATATAATATCCTTTGTGGAATGAAAATATAGATTCACTTTCTTTCCTTTTGCTGTTCAGAGAAGTTCATTCAACACTGGAGGCTTTGACTTTCTGAAAATTGATAACATGCTCCTGCATATCCACAACTCTTTACTGCAGATAATAAATCTCTGACGTAAGCCAGTCTTTGTGGCACACAAAAACTCTACTTCCTTTCCTTCCTTTCCTTTTTTGTCTCTGGTAAGAGAATTATATCTGAAAAAGGTCTGTGACGTGTTTATTTTTCAGCAGCTGGTGAAGTGAGGGAAGACAAGCTGTTGGAGTGTGGTAAACACACAAATGTGCACACTGGATTCCATGACTTCGGAGGATGGGTGTGTATATAGGATGCAATGGCTGCTGTAGATATTCAGGTTTGTATACACAAGACACACAGACAATTTGCTAAGTAATGAGAACAAGACATTCCTAGTCACACCTCCTGTTACCTGTTGCATTGCTTTATATCTATTTAAATGAGCTTTAATACTTCATCACCATGCATATTCAGTGTAAAGGTGATTCACATAAAGATAACACATCAGTCCAGGATAAGCTATAGTAATGAGTCAAGACTGCAATGTAAGTAGGTTAGAGCCCAGGGGCATGAAAGACCCTGTCTGGTTTCAAACTGCCAAAGAATTATGACAGGGTTGCAACATCTGCTGCCGCAGAGACAAGACAGTGATAGATGGCCAGGTGTGTTCTGTGTGTGTGCACACACATACAGCCTCGGACACTGTGCATATCCACACTATATGTGTACAATCATACACACATGCACCTAAAAACAAACTGAAGCAGCATATGCACATCTGTAACCCAAGTTCAATTTACTATGAATCACCAATAAACAATGCTTACAAAATTCACAAACAAAAATACAGCTGCAGAGGTATGCACGGCTACACACACACAGACAAAATGGACACAATCACTGTTTGCTACCAGTCAACACCTACCATATGAAAGCTTTCCAGTTGAATAAATAATCACATCAGAGGAGATATAGATTAATGATGTGTTTATCATGAAATGACAGGAGCTCCATCCTACACATAAAGGATCAGTATCAAGGTGTCAATAGCAAAACCAGTTTGATGAGATTACTGAATAGTAGGAAGCATATCGCCGCTTCACTGTCAGGAAAATTAATGCTACATTCATAAAACATGACACATTCCACATTCTGTGTAGACAGTGTGTTCCATGATGAATCTAAACCCCCTTAAGTCATAAATCACATATCACAATGTGCATATTTAAATAAAAAGACAAAATGAGCTTTTTTCCCCTTTAACGCACTGTCACATTGTATTTATTTATCATGAGTGAAAGACAGACATGCTTGTCAATCTGTGTGAAACTGGATCCTGATGTGTGTCAATAGAGTGACGGTAATTCATCAGAGAGGAAAAGCTCAGTTTTACCTGTAATTACACTGTACAGTAGTTCCCTGTGGGCCACACAGTTGGTGTAGTGGTTAGCACTCTTGTATTTGCAGCAAGAAGACCTGGGTTCAAAAACAAGCAGATTTGGGGATTAGGCCAGTTGGACACTCTAAATTGTCTGTAGGTGTGAATGTGAGAGTATATGGTTGGTTGTCTCTATGTGGCCCTGCAATAGACTGGAAACCTGTCCAGGGTGTACCCTGCCTCTTGTCCTACGTCAGCTGGGATTAGGCACCAGTGCCCCGCGTGACCCTCTTGTGGAGGATAATAAAAAGGTAGAAGATCAGTGAGTAAGTGAGTAGTTCCCTGTTTGGTCATTGATGGCATCACTTAGATACAGTACATCGCAAGTGCAGACATGTAGAAGCACCAGAGACAAAGCACAGGAAAAGGCAAGTGTTGACAGTGAAACTTAAGACAGTGTTTGGCTTAGTGAAATAGCAACCAAACTGTGGTTTTGTGGTTGACTCTAAATGTTCTTTTAATTCAACTGATAAAGCTAACATTTTAATTTATGTCGTTGTACTAACTCACTTATCAACCTTTTTTTCAAGTTCAACTGCGATTACAGTGAATATTTACAGCTTTCTTGGACGTCTGACAGCCTGAAACCATAAAAGCTACTGCTCCATGTTTGTTTGTCGTTCCTCTGTGACTGCTGTGTTTGGACTGCCTCTTGGAGATGGACTCAGGCTGGACACTACGGGTGTCTTGTGTCCAGTGGGGATTGGTGGAAGAATGGGCTTCATGTTGGACCCAGGACGTCGATCAGAAGCGGGAGACGCAACTGCAGCGAGACGATCTGAGTCTGGATGGGAAGTGTCAGTGGATTGGTCTGATGCCAGGTGGTCTGAAATGGAAGTGTTTAATTTAAGATAATGAAACCCACAAATACTTACAATTATCTCACAGTCAGATGTAATACTTGGGTAAATTAAAGACTGTTAAAACATTTTTTTAAACTATTAACTTAAGTAGACATAATAAGTGCAAACAAATTCCTGGCTCATCTTCACAAATTCATAATACTAAAGGGCTGTGCTAAAATAAATAAAGTTTTAGTACTATGATCCTGGGGCTGGACAGGTGAGACTACAGCATTTTATTTACAGACAAGTTGCGCCAGTTGTAAGTTTCCTGCTTGGTCTCACAGGCTAAGCTTGATAAAACCTTCTGCTTGCGTGGGTGGAATTCAGCCACTGATGTTAAGGTACATGGAAGTGCACATAAAAATCAAACCAACTGCGTTAAATATTTCAGTCTAAAGGCCATTTCAGGCAACAGAGAAGGTTGTAGATGGTCTAATTTTTAAGTCACATTAGAATCAAATGATTGATGCTTGAATGAACTTACATACAGCCCCTTTGATGACCAAAAGGTAAACAGACGAAAAACAAGCCTTCATAAATAACCTGTTGGTGTCACCACGGTGTGTCCTGGGACAGAGTTATCGAGTTGTTCCTCGAGGGCTCCAGCGGAAGTGGGCACAGACACTGCTGAACTGGTACGAGATTCATCTGAACCGCTTACAAAAGGAAAAAAAGGAGGGATGGTGAGGAAGATTAACCATAGATAGTAGGTGAGACGGGAAAAAGAAGACATGAGAGTGGAAAAGGAGGGGAGAAATGCACCTTGTGAAAGGTGTAAGGTTGTTAAGAGGACAAAAGTAAAAAATAATAGTAAAAATCAGAGGCGAAAATACTGACAGCATTTTTCTGTTGGAAAAAATTTAAAAGTTTAAGAATATTAGTGGCATTTATTTATTTTACATTACTCTTACATATTACTTGAATTTAAATAATATAAAATCACTCATGCTCACACAACAGACAGGATCTTTGAATATAATATGTGAGATAGAAACACACAAGTAAAGACACATCCCTGGTTAAAGCAGTGACAACAAGTAGATAAATGTCTGGAATCCTCTGAAGAAATACTGAAGCGTTGAGTAATGCTAACCATAAACACTGGGGGCATGCATCACTCACTGCTTTGACAGAACTCTTTTTTTTTTCTTCAGATTCTTAGCACATGTTTCATAACGCTCCTCAGAACATGACTCCACAGGGAACAAATCAGTTGCGACTGAACATATAACTGTATCTTTGCATCAATAATATCTTCTTTTGAGAAAAAGCATTGACAGAAAGTGTTTTGCAGGTGAGAGAAAGCTGCATAACACAAACACACACACACCCAAACAGGCACACAACACAGAATATGTTCACAAACGTACACACAGAGGGGAGTCAAAATGCAGCAGGAGCTTAAAAATACCAGAATTCATTACAGAATCTTCCTGTGTTTAAGCATGTGTGTATGTAAACACATATGCACACACGCACGCACACATTATGAAAACAGACCCAAAAAACCCTGAAACCTGAAATGGTTTCCTGCTCCCAAATCTTTAGACTTTTTTTGTTTTTTATGAAAACACAGTAATTCTGGCTTCTGTTTCATCATCATACAAAACAAGTGATTTTTATGAATTTATAAACTAGGTACAGAGTGAAATCTTCCACAGCTTTAATACATAATGTATCTGTAACATATAGATGTTTTACATGTTTCTATGTAATATATATATAATATATATATATATAACTGTGCCAAAAGTAAAAGGGTGTGTCTCCCATGTTACCTCTTCAGCTTCTACTCTTGATTTGCCAGGGAAGAAGTACATCCCTATGTTTTGTGCTGCAGCTTCTTTGTTTAAATATTTGGTTACTCTTTGATTTTATATGTTAACTTATTGTTATTGTTTCATAGCTTTATGGCTCCAGAATTGTTCTGACTGGTTTCCTTTGTTTTATGCACATTCTATCAGAAATGATACAAAGACTGCATCCAAAAAGGGTTTGTGACCTCTTCTACAAAACACAACGCAGAGTGTATGACACCACTGGTTGCATACTCTAGATACATTTAAGGCCACATATAGGCCTTTGTGTAAATGAGGATATACTGTATAAGTGTGCCACAATCAGCCACAACATATCAACAGGTACCTTGACTTTGCGTGTGTGCACCTGCTTTCCTCACAAGGCTGGTTATCAGGATTCTTCTGTGAGGATGGGGCAGTTTGAGGAGAGCTGACATGGACAAAAAAGAAAGAAAAGACAGAATTCAATCACTATTCATTCACTGAAAAAAGCTATTTCACATACACATTTCCACAATCACTAGAATTGACCTTTTGTCACTTCATATCAGAAAGGACTCAGATGCATGTACAGTAGATTTTGGGACAAATGATTGGAGTGCTGCTTGATGAGCCTGAGTGGCACCTGCCACTTCACCATCAAGGTCAAAAAAATAACCCCAGACAAGCCATCAAAACACAGTTAAGACAAGAGCCCCGATTAAATCAATTCACCCCACGTGAGTGGCAACTTGAAATTCAGCAGCTGAGTATGGTGAAGTGTGTTTGACTTATTATTGACCTTTTGAAGAGCTGGCTGTAGACCCCAGGACTCTTCCCCATTACAGCCTCTCTCACCAGCTGCTCACGCCTCCTGATGGAAGCTAGCTCCTGCAGAGAGGAGAGACAGGAGAGGAGGAGAAGTGAAGATGAAGGACAAAGGGGAGACATAGACAGATAATGTAGGTGAGAAAAACAAAGGGGGAAATCATGTGGAAGGTGATTTAAGGTGACAAAACATGGTGGACAGTGGGAGGCAGGAGTGATGAATGGAAGGAGGTTTAAGGAGTTTTTCCAATACATTTTATACAGTACAGATTTTTTTAAATCATTTACTTAAAGGTATCAACATAAATGTTTTATCATACATCTAGTAACTTACAGTGTGGCTCTTCTGAGGGCTAAGCTCTGCTTGGATTCTAGTGAAATAATTTGTGTGAGCAGGATCTGAAGGGTCAAGAATTGTGGATGCAAGTGTTTCTGATTGTGTCCTTGGCTGGGGTGAGGGCGGTTTTTCATCTGGCTCATGAGCTGAGGTACACAGAGAGAGAGAGAGAGAGAGAGAGAGAGAGAGAGAGAGAGAGAGAGAGGGGGGTAACACATCAGTACAGAGTAACACTGTATATAAAAATGAATGTAGTCTTCTGGTTGCAAGTTGAGCTCCCATTGTGAAATCTCGAAGATTTGCTTCATCCAGTTTTTGGAAACCGAAAATTCACTTCACCCGCAACCGACTGGACGATACTAGCTATCAATCACACTGGTGCCCACTCATATGTGGTGTGATTTATTTTCCATAATTTATTATACTGACATCATATTCTATTAAAAAAATCTGAAACTAGAGAGTGAGACCATTAACTCCACATGGACTTTTGACTTAAAATTGATTAAATGTTCAGTCTGAGTAAGAAGATAAAGTAAATGAAAGCAAAAGACACCAACAGTATATTCACATCATATACAAAAAATGGGCAAGTGACTGTACTGCAAACAAATACAAACCTGTGGGGGTTTTGTCTGCTCTGTTGTTGTTTTCGCTCTTCTGTTCCTCTGGTAACAGGTACTCCTTCACTATCTGTCTCAGTGTTGGATACACATCCTCCCAGTCATCTACACACACACACAGCATTCTTAGCGAGGGCACTCATAGACATAATGCATTCCCTGGCCCCTTACCCGAAACTGAACCATCACAAACCCTAACCTTAACCTAAAACCAAAATAAACCTTAGTCTAACCTTAACCATAAAACTAGGTCTTAAACCTCAAAGACCCCTTTAAATAGTGAAGACGAGCCAAAATGTCCTCACAAGGTCAAAGATAGCTTTAAATCCAAATTTGTCCTCACAGCCTACTACAGACACACTAATACACCCTACTACTACACACACAGCTGTGACTAGAGCCAATATATCTCTACATCAAACAGTAATGGCTCAAAGATATGGGGATGATGACCTTAGAGTAATGAGGTGCTCACTAGGAGTGCATAAAAGTGATGAGTGCCCCACGCTCTCTGTATGTTCGTCTCATTAAGAAAACCACTAACATGTCTGAGTGCTTTCATGAGGGACTGATAAACACAGCTATTCTGTGGCTACGTGCCCCTACTGCATGTGGTAATTGGATTAAGTGTGTAGCATATGGATTTTAGTGAAGTGTTGTAATTTATCTGTAGCTACATCAATTACGATTCAACGGCACAAAGCCAGGGTTAAGAAAAGTAGTTTCAGCTTGTTGAGACGCTTCATTGAAAAACTGAACAGAGCAATTAGAGCAAGACTTTCTGAATGTCTTTCTTACGTATACAAAGGTTGAGCAGGTAGAAACATTTCCACTAGACACCAGTAAAGAAAATGAACTGCAATTATTTAGAACACTGCACTAGATCTAAAATTAATTGACTAATAAGAAACTGATCAAATTAGCAACTGGAGAACAGTAAGGTGTGACATGTTGAAGAATTATTACATTTAGTGGTATAATAAATGTATTTTCGCACCACAGGGGATAACATTGTCGAAGAATCCTGGTTGTTGCCTGGTGGTGTTTGTGTAGAGCTCTATACGTGACACAGCCATGTCAATCTGTGCTGATTTATAGATACTGCGGCTCTTCAGGTGGCTCCTGTACATCTCCACATTGGTGGGGATGAGGAGGATGCATCTTGGCTGGAAGAAGCTGTTCTTCAGACTCAACACGCCCTGCGGGGAAAGACGATTACTGTAACATTACGTTTTAATATCCGTTTCTCTCTCTCACCATAAATTTTATTATAATTGTTCAATACGCAGCCACTCCTTGAGGAGTAAAGGAAGAAGACTGAGTGGTCTCTGGTAAACAAGAGCTCACACATTAAGCTTGAATTATTTCCCTAGTGATTAGGCTTTGCTGAAGTTTTTGCTTCTACAGTAAACAATCACTTCCCTTAAATTATAAACAAACACATTTCAAATTAAATACAATAAATACAACGCTGACACATTTTGATCTGTTTACGCTGGTTTACCACACATGGTAATTTTTTCATCAGACAATATATGCAGTCAGATATACATGAACATCCCTTTAACTCTGTTGACTGTTTTTTTTTTTTTTTTTTACAAATGTAATTAGAATGTTTAATTCTCAAAACAGTAGTTTAGTTGTCATACTTGTAATAGTAGGAGTAATCACCATACAAAGTAATGTGGCGTTAACACAACAAATGTATTGTCCATGCATCAGTGCAAAATCATCTGTGTCAGTAAAATATTAAAGTGAATTATTGACAAGCCCAAAAGTGATTAATTGATCATCCAGTTTCACTGCATGTCAGTGCACTGGTTTACTAACCACATTTTTTATTAGCCGACTCTCATACAGGACTTTTTCCACATGAATACCTCCAGCTCCATATGCACGCAGCATGCCAGTCCTTCTCTGGCCACTTCCTCTATGGCATCTCTGCTCAGCCCGAAGCGGTGACCCCCATAATGCATGGTCTGAATAAACTTACCCTGAAAAGGGAATTTCCAGTTAGGTGGGTTAAAGAAAGAACGGGAGAACATTTTAGTGCCCAACTCTTAAACACTGAGGAGCTGTTTATGAACTAAAGTGGTTAAATACAACCCGAGCATGTTCTTTCAGGATTAACAAGCCAAAGTCATGTGTCCACCTGTGAAGTGAACTTTTCACCTGGCAGTCAGTGCAAAAATGTACCTTTCTGTAATTCCTCACACATGAACTCTGACCTTTTGCCGGCCCTGACTTTTGGCTAGTTTCATTTGAACATCATAGTTTATCATTCGGAAGAATGAACAAATGCAGTACAGTTCTTCACAATACTAAAACAATTCTTGATTCACATATAAACAAAAGTGAAATAAGCAGTTAGCATCTACATGTAATAGCTGTTGTGTACTAGTGTAAACTGGGCTATATACTGTAAATAAATTTGACTGGATTTGACTTGACTGTGGAAATGCAATTTTTCACTATAGTGTTTAAAGCATTGCTTTAAGCACTTTGTGTATGATATAATATATTGAATATAATAGAAGAATATAATAATTTAATTTTATTCTTCATTCTTTACAATGTTATTGTTATATTAAAACACAGCAAATAGATGAAAATCAACCCTGAAACTTGCCTGTTTATTAAACGTCCAAATGTGAAGCCATTAAAAGTAAATGATTAACTGCTTATCTCAAAAACTGTTCTGATCTGTTCTCTCCTTTGTTGTAGTACAATAGGAAAGTCACTGATCATGACAAATTATATTTTGATATCATGCATTTCATAAAAGATAAATACACATAAACATAAATATGAGCTCTTTCTGAGGTTCTGAGCCTTAATCTCTCAAAAAAATGTTATTGAAACACATTTAAACACACAGTTACATGATTGCTGTGATTCTACAGCTTTTCACATGTAATTACACAGCAGGCCTCTTTGTTTGTGACACAGCAAAGAGTATAAGTACCAGGGGCTGCTGTGCTGATTGGGGTTAATTCTGTATAAGAACAGTCCTGAGGAGTGGGTTCAAGAGGTTATGATTGCATTACCTTTGAACAAATCTGAGAGAAAATGATTGAAGTAGAGGAGAGCAGCTGACATGAGAAAGAGGTCAGAGTATAATAAGAGCAGGGGGGAGGACAGGAGAGCTATAAATCTGACAACAGAAGAAAAAAATGGTAAAGTTGGAAAACTGCAAAATCGAGTCAAGGACAGAGTAGACTCTCTATTTAACCTGATCCACTTCCTTTGTAGAAGTTGACAAAAAAAGCATCAATACTAGCTTCAAAGCCCTTGCTGTGTAAATCACTTGATGACCACAAACTGCTTTGGGTCATCCCCCACCACTCTTAAATAACCAGCAGCTTGACAAAAGGCAATAAATATGGAAAACAAACCCAAGAGTCATTTTTCTAAAGCCCGTTTGACTAAATATTAATGTTTTTAAACAGAAAATCAGCCAGCTAAAAAAATTCCATCCATCAAGGAAAAATTAATGAGTTCATGCTGTACATTGAAGTCATTATGGCCAGTGGAGTTAATCTGAAGCTTGCTGAAAGAGTAATGACAATGCGACACAGTAAACATAACAACACAGTAAACATTAACACTGTGCCAAGTGCCAAGGTAGTCATTTTAAATGATTTTACGTTTTTGCAAGGTTGTAACCATGTTGAAATAAATCACATACTGTATATTTATGAGATCTTTTGTGAAATGCATGTTGATATAATGAAGAATTTATCATTTTTTCTTTTAAAAAACAAAATATATTCAATATTCACCAGTTATCTTCAACTGCAGATGTCAAGGTTCATACATTTTCATATGGATTAGAATTTAAATCTTCTTTCCTGATGTCTATTATGACCTATCCCATTACATATCTATTTTTATTTTATATTGGTTATCAAAATAATGTTAAAATAATGTAAGAACAGTCAAAATTAGCACTGTGGACATTTTAGAAGTCTTATCCTTCAAATGAACAGTGTCTACTTTTTGCTGTTATAGGGTCTCTCAGTCAAAACAATGACAAAAATTATGGACAGCAGGAAGCAGCATGGGATCACGGGTATTATTGTTTTCCTGAGCTCACAGCAAATGTAGTGAGTCGTTCTGATCCATTTGTGATAAAACAAAAAAAACATGTTACTGAATATTTCCTTCTTTACTCTGATGCATTTATAAAAGTTTTTACTCCAGAAATTAAAGCAGATAACATTAATAAAAAAAGAGACCAAAATAAACCAGAAATATGAATTTCTATGTATATAAAGTATATGGAATATTTTGGGTAGCACAGTACTGAGCAAAATATACAGGATAACATCAGTCTTGTCATATTTAGATATTTTACTGCAGAAAAGCTGCATTGTAGTTTTGTAAATGTGTGTTCCTATATTAAAATGACTTTAGACACTGTGTGTACAAAATACTACACTGAAAAATAACATTGTGACATTGAGATAAATGCTGTGCTTACATAACATACCATGTGAATCATGTTCTGAAAGTCTTCCTCACTGACGAAATGGTAATCAATTCCATTTTCTTCACCAAAGTAGGGTCCCCTTGTTGTGTGACAAATTCTGGCGAAACACACACAAATAACAAAAACAGTCAGTTTCATAAAGAAACATATCCCGCAAAACACTGTAATTTGTAAGGTCAAAATCAACTAAAGGCAGCAGGGTGGGAATAATGTGGGAGTAGGAGTGGGATAATGAGTGGGATAATTATACTTGACTGGTTGTTATAAGCATTATTTATTTATTGTATTATCATTATTTATTTATTTTGCTCTTCTTTTATTATGACCATGCTATACCAAAATCACCTCAACATTGAAAAGGAGACAATCAATATATACTGTATATGTGAGCATTACAATAAATTAAGTGTAAACTACACAAAAACTTTACTTCTCAAGCAGATAATGTTTCTCTCGGTATTTCTCTCTGTGAGATCAGCTTTAATACCAACAATATCATGATTGCTAGAACATTTTGAAAGCATTCAAACGTTTTCAGAGCCAAAAATGAATTATTTATTATCTCCAAGGACTTGATAAACAAGTCTGATACTGACCCATATCCAAAGTATTCGTTTAAGTCCTGACACAGTCTATGGGTCAGCTCTCTTTTGCCACAGCCTTGTGGTCCTGTCAGCACCAGCATAGGGTAGACAGAGTCTGCACTGGGCAAAGTACTGCATGGAGACACACACATAGTATCATACTCAGAGACCTCCCTTAGACTTAAATATAATAAACTATGAATCCTGAGAACTGGAATTGAAAGTCACTGTAACAATCAATAAAAAGGGAAACATTGCAGGGTAAATGCATATGTCTGCTTTCTCAGAAGCACAGAAGTTAAATTGACTCTAGCTGCAGCATTTTATTTGCTGATGATGGATGTTTTTTTTTTTTTTTAAAAAGTGCTGATGCATGAGCTCCATTTTTTTAGAGAGCAAATGATGTGAGCAACTGTGAAACACTGCAGATAAAATCCTGCTTTAAAAACAACCGTCATGGTGACTGATCTTTAAAGTATATGTATCATTATGATTTGTCTTATTTAATAGTGTTATAGTGTTCCTTAAAGCCTGCCTCATATCTGTCACCATTATCTTTTGAATATTTCTCCCTATGATTATGCATACACTTTTTATTTGTACAAACCTGTCATAGAGCATCTGTGGCTGCATTAACTGATACACAAGGTGGGTCATGTGATCTCTAGCCGCCACCACTTCCATGGGAGGATCATATTTGTTCACTGATGACACCTGCAATTATATGCAAAGATATTGCAATAAATTGATGACATTTTTTAATACTGTATAAAATCAGGATCAGTGAAGTATTCCAATAACATTTATGTTGAGCTACAGTTACAAAAGCATATCTGTTCTTGAAATAAAAATTATTTATTATATTTGTTTGTTAAGAACATTTACAACAACAATACCTGACAAATTCTAATGAATCCCGACCCAAATTAGGACAAAGTATAAAAAACATAACAAAAATTCAGGATGACATACAGTATAACCATACAGCATCAGCAGTGAAAGCAAGATTAAAAAAGATAAAAGCTTTAAAGATTTTAGATAGAGGTCTTAAATAGAATTAAAAACATCAATAGTAAGAAACCTTCTCATACCTTCTCTTCAGCAGTGACTTTCTGTTGGTCCAGCATGGTGAGATGTTGAAGTAGAAAAACAACTGACAGCCTGTAGTCTTGTTGCTTCTGACAATGACATTCACATGGCTCACATTAAACACACACATATGGCGAAGATATTATACAGCTTATACATTGTACAAGCTTATACAGCTTGTACATTTTCTGTGAAGTCACATCAAACTGCATTCAACAAGAAAAACACCACCAGCTTTAAGAGTCAAATGGAAGTCATCATGGAAGCTGAAGTACAAAATGTATGACAGATGATGACCTCTGCCATGCACAGTACTGTTCCCATGATGGTCGTAGGTTATGTTCAAATAAAAGACATTAGGTACCTGCACAGGGTTCTGCAACAGATTGAGGTCTCTTAACAGGGAAAGTTCATGGATGTGTTTACACTCCTTAATTTCACTAACCTGGAAAGACAAAAAGTACAAAATAATGCTGTGGTTAATATGTGCAATAGTTCATTTGTAAATGATAATGACATTCATACTGAAACTATTCTATAATGTCATTTTATTTTTGGGACACCTTTCTGTTTAAACTTCCCTTTAATGTAGTTTTGCTTCAATTTGTGATAATAAATCGAACTTCTAGAATGCGATTTCCTAGTCAGTGTGGTAAGTTACAGGAATACATTACAGGTTGTCTTTAAATGGTGACATCTGACTGAAATGTCTTCAAACAACATTTAAAGCAGCAGATTTTGTTATTATTAATGTTATTCTCTTTCTGTTTGATCTTTATGAACAGAAACTATGTAACATTATTTGCATGATGCATGTTTCATCTAAAAACATGGCTCTGTCAAGCAAAACTATCAGACCTGATTGAGGGAGTGTTTATGTTTATACACAGGGTGGGTCAGGTCAAGAAACATTTATCCCATTAAACTGCTGAATGAGCATTTTATAATGGTATGAATTTGATAATGGTTTGAATATAACAGACGTCTGTGTATATTTAAAAGTTAGGCACTACAGTTTCATCACCCACCTACTCAAACATTGTGACAATATAAAATTGTTTTATTTACATTTTAAGAGAATTTCCACCACCAAAACTGAAAATTCCCTGTGCGACATTTAATCAAAGGGTAGGTTATTTCTGTTTTCATTTAGACCCGTACCAGGTTTTTCTTCAGGTTTAGGGAGCTCAGTAAGTAGAGGTTCTGAAGACCAGAAAGGCTCCTGATGCGGTTCAGAGACAGGTCGAGAAATTGCAGATTCTTTATATTCTCCAACCCTTCAATCTTCTCCAGCCGATTCCCCCTCTGGAGAGTCAAAAAAGAGAACAGTGCAACAACAACTCATGTATATGTATGCACACATACAGTAAGTGGCTTCCAACCATCTTTACTGCTTCATATCCCCTCAATGATTTCTAGTGATAAATATTAAGGACGTTCCATAGTTGCTCTGTTGGGTGCTTGAACTTTTTCTCCCTCAGTGCTGAGTTGAGTGACAGGTCTGCCTCTCACTGCTAAATCATGATTGGTGAAGACTGACAGCCAAACAGCTGGTGAGGCACTAGTGCAGCATGCTAATCCACTAAAGAACCAGCTGTGGGCACTCCTCCCCTTTGTCAGCATTCCAATACCCGCTTCTCAATCCATTCCAGTCACTAAAATTGTTATCCAGCCACCTGGCCCCACCTCACCCTGCTCTTGCCAAGCATGTTTTCTGGCAGAGGGCTGCTGTTAGTTGGGGGGCAGGTGACTGTGCCAGTGCCTTGAAGCTTTGGGTCAGCACCGCGATGGGCTACAAACCATGCAGGACTGACAGGGCCATGCTGTTTAGGGAGACAGCATGTGAGGAAAAGGGGTCAGGGATTGGATTAGATGGATGCTGGATGGATGAAGTGTGCGTATGTACTTGGTATTCCTTATGTTGTAGGGACCTAAATCTGTTTACACACTCATTATGGGGACTTTTCTTCCTCTTGGGGACAAAAATCAAGTCCCCATAATGTAAATAACTACACTTAAAGGTGCAGACATGTTTTAAAGTTAGGCTGTCCTCTGAAGTCATGGAAAGCGGTGTGTGTTTTTGTGTAAGTGCTGACTGTTGTCCAGGCTCACTCAAACACCTGCAGCTGTCAGGAGGAGCAGACACAGCCAGATTGGGAGCTGCTGACAATGAGGAAGCACTGATAAAGGACAGAACACACGTGTGCACACACATACACACGCACACATAAGCAGAAAGAGAGCAAAGGAGAGAAAAATCCTGCTGTTGGACCAAATGTTGATTCTCAAACAAGGGGCCAAGGTTTTACTGAATGTAAAATCATGGACCAAAACAGAGACATAAACAGAGAGAGAGAAAAGAGAGAGAACCAGAAACAGGCAACTTAAGCAGTTGAGTTGACACACAAACATTAATTCCACCAACGGAGTTTGTGTAGACAGCACACAGAGGAACAAATCAAAAACAACTAGAGGAGCATTTGTCAACTGATTAGGTTAATTGGCAACAGGTCACTAACATGACTGGGTATAAAAGTGGCAGAGCCTCTCAGATGTAAAAATGGGCAGAGGTTCACCAATCTGTAAACTGCATCTAAAAATTATGGTTCTTCAAGTTAAAATTGCAAAGACTGAAGATCTGACCATCTACCGTGTATAATATCATAAAAATAATAAGAGAAGGAAGGGACAAGGCCAAAGGTCAAAACTGGATGTCTATGATCTTTGGGCCCTGAGACAGCACTGCATTTAAAAACATGATTCTCTATTGGGGTCAAGAGCATTTCCAGAAACCACTGTCTGTGAACACAGTTTGCCTTGCAATCAACAAAAGCAAGTTAAAGCTGTATCATGCAAAGAAGAAGCCATATGTGAACATGGTCCAGAAACACCACCGTCTTCTCCGGGCAAAAGCTCATTTAAAATCATTTGAGGCAAAATGGAAACTGTTCTGTTGTCTTACAAATCTGGAAAGACACCATCAATGCTGAAAAGTATATAGTACTCAAAAAAGTACTCTACGTTTTAGAGCAACTTATGCTCCCATCTAGACAACATCTTTTTCAGGGAAGGTTTATGAGATTTTGGAATTGGGGTTGTACATCATGACCCAAACAGGTGCAAATATATGTTTATGACTTGATTAAACAATATTTTAGTTTTCAATTTGTGTGAAAAACATGTAAGTTTTGTTAAGTCAGTTTTGCAGCTTAAAAATATGTCACATAAACATGAAATATTGTAAAGAAAGTGTCTGTTAATGATGCTTGTTAATGATTTATGTTCAATCATACAATTCTTTGTATTTCTGGTTTCAGGTTTTTCATGTTTTGAATTTGTTGAGGTACTTTCCACTTTGTTAGTGAAATGTGAATAAAAATGTGACTTAGTGTTAATAAACTCAACAGTCCAGATTCCCAAGGTCTTGTTTTTTGTGTTTTAAAATAACATGAAGAAATCAATGCCTATTTAACTCTGAAACCATGATCATGTGAGAATAACTCGTAAGTTAGTTCTGCCAAGCACTAGCAGAGAATCCAGGAATGCATGTTTGTAAGCCTTTGCTCGTACATACTGTGTGCACAAATGTGAGTGAGGAGAACCTACGAGGCAGAGGTGATTCAACGGCAGATTATTCAATCCACTGATCCTGGAGATCCTGTTGTGTGCCAGGCTGAGATGAGTGAGCATGCAGCATTGCTCAAGTCCGCTGATCTCACTGAAACCATTGTCTGATGCACAGGTATGTTAAAGCGACACCATGTAGTATTTCAACCTTCAAATAATGTCTCCAAATATATTTTGAACTTATTGTCTACTTGTAACAGTTTGAATAGCTCCCTTGTTAGAGCCTGAGAGGGTCTCTATCACCTGTACTGGCCCTATGTGAGTTTTTGGTTCGGGTCACTCCAAGGACAAAAGTGAAAACCACTTCTGCTGCTTCGACCGCTTACTGCATACATCACAGTGCTCCGAGCGAGTGAAGCTAGTGTAAATTGGAGAAGAAAGTTATACAGGAGTTGTTCTTTCATCAGAAATGAAGAGACAGCACATATACCAAAGTGTGAAGATTTTGTCAGAGGAGTCAAAGAAAAAGTCGGACAGTGAGAGAAAAAGATGCCTGACAAGTATAAATATTGGTCCTGCTTTTACTCTCTGGCATCAGCTGAGATACGCTGAGGGATGTCTGTGATAGTGACCTGTCTATACTGTTGAACTAATAAGTAGACAATGTTTGCTTACAGACTAAACAAGGTGCATTGAAGCTTTGTGTGTGAGGTGGTGTTAATGAAGTCATGTTGTTCCCTGTTGATGTTCAGAACTCATATTTATTCACATAGTGGAGCAGTTTTTCCACTAGCTGCTAGTTATGGCTAACATGCTTGTTGCAGACATGGCTAGAGTTTCTCTGGTTTGTCAACAAATGCACATGTTATCACAGCATATGTTTAATGAAAGTTTCAACAGACAAGACTGTTTTCCAAATTTAGGGGGATCCCGAGAGCAAAAACTACATTGCATCGCTTTAAAAATAAACACATTTGGACAGAAGGTTTGTTAAGAGACATTTTCTTACAAAAATGAGCAAATGAGTTCATATACAAGTGGAAGAATAAAATTGAAAATTTTTCAAAAAAGGATACAGTCCAGATCCAGTTTAGTGAGACACAAATATGCGGACAAATCCTTCATCTTTGTCATGCGGTTATGAGAGAAGTTGACCACCTAAAAAAAGCATGACAAGATTAATAAAAGTCTCCAGTATATTTCACTAAATAAATTTCTCTTGCAAATCTAGAGTATAGGAAAGAATTTTTAATTCAGTAAAGTTCAGTGTCATTCAAGGGCAGTTAATGCCCCGTAAGCAGTTTCTGAGAAACTACAGATGGGCTATGGAAATCCAGGCCTATCTTGAGGGAATAACACAAGAGAACAAAGCCCAAGCCACCAATCAAATGTTGTCTTATGCTGTCAGCTCAAGGTCTTGCTCTACCTTTAGGTTCTTGGGTGGCTGGAATCCAAAAAAGTCGGAGATGTGATTGTGAGAGGCATCCAAGATGACGAGATAGGGCATGTGGCTCACACAGGACAAATCTAACGGATAGGAAAAAGTTAGAAGAAGTGATTGAAGCATAGATTTGTACAAACTATAAATAAATTAAAACTTTATAACATCCAAAAGACAGTATGTAGTAGGAGTAAAAAAGAAGCAGGTAACCTAATTTGAAACAAGACTCACCTTTGATTTTGTTGTGTGGCAGTTCCAGCTTTTGAAGATGGATGTAATTGCACAAAATGGAGATGTCACTGAGATTGAAACTCTAGAACAGAGAAAAATAAAGGTTTAAACTGACATAAAAATTAAACAGATGTGAATAAAGCCAGTTTTGTCTTAGAAGTCCTGTTTCCATTACGTAGTACGGTTCGGTTCAGTTTAATACATTTGCTCACAACTTGTTTTCACATTCTTCACAGAATTTATTGGCGACTCTATGATATGTCAAAATTGTACCATGATGAGCTGAACTGTGTAGGGTCCACACAGGCCACTGCAGAAATGGGTGGATGATGAAATTCATGTCACACGGACCCTAGTGAACCTCTGCAAGCATGTAAAAGTATAACTGGGGCATAATAATTTGTTGTTGACAGCTTAGCAGTTTAAAAGATGTAGAACAACTGTATCAGATTGGAACTGTTATCTGTAGATTCTCAAAGTTGTGATATCAGTGTTGTATCATAGACAAAAAGTGGTAATGAGTCATCCCTGCTGTGTAGGCACGTATCTTACAGGCAGAGCCAGGTAGTGGTACAAATGCTGCAGTCCACTGCCAAAACGTCCCATCTGGGAAATATGTGTGGAAATCACTTCAGCAGTTAAAACACCATTCTTCTGTAAACATAGGAGAGATAAATCCATTAAAATATTGACACAAGAATGCAAAAGATTTTGTAGTAAGTGATCAAAAGGCACATACTACATATGGCATGATATCATAGTGACATATATTCTTAATTGATTCACAGTAGTTGGTCATGTTTAAAATGTTGGTCCCCATTTTTAATTGTTTGGGAAACACTAATTTAGCCTTGTTGCTAATTTACTTCTTTAGACTTCTCACACATGGTTTCCTGCTTCAGCTGCTGCACAACAGAAGAAACGTGCAGGTTCATTTAAAATGATTCAGTGAATATGCAGCCAAACTGCCTTTTCTCTATGGTATTTTTTTGTGACAGTTTATTTGTCAAAAATGTGGTTGACATACAGTGAAAGTTTCATGCTCCTTACCACCATGTCTCTGTTTTCCTCTGGCTTGTCACTGCTGGGATCTTCTGTTGAGGCAGCAGCATCAGTGAAAGGCTCTCGGGAAACTGCCGAGAAAAACTCTTGACACTGTTTCTTGTTGTTTGGATTTATTTCTTCTTCAGACTTTTCGCATGAGGTTTTCTGCTTTTCCTGTTGCACAGCAAAACAAATGTGGAGGTTTATTGATTAATTCAATTTTGCCTTTTCTTGAAGGTCCAGTGGGTAAAACTTACAATAGTCAATAGTCTACTTTTTACATTGTAAGCTTCCACTTGCTGCACACTGGACCTTTAGCATTGATTCCGCTTTGGTACACACTTATGGTGTGGCAAAGTTTTGAGCAATAATAAAATTAAACTGAATCAAAACAAGTTTATTTCTCAAAAATGTGATGACATACAGCTACAGTTTCCTACTCCTTACCTCCATCTCTCTGTTTTCCTCTGACTTGTCATTGCTGTGAGCCTCTGCTGAGGCAGTAGCGTCCATGAGAGGCTCAGGGGAAACTGCTGAGGAACACTCTTGACTTGTTGTTTCCTTGCTGTTTGGATTTACTTCTTCTTCAGACTTGTCAAGCAAGGTTTTCTGCTTTACTTGTTGCACAACAGAACAAATGGGGAGGTTTATTTAGAATGATTCAATAAATACAACCTTTTCTTGAAGGTCCAGTGACATCTTGAGGTGAAACAGAAAAAGACCTCTGCTCAACATAAACAAGAGTTTCAAGTTGTCTATCAGCTGATGAGGATCCTGTGGCGCCACAAGTGTTATTTATTCTGTTTGTAAAACTGACACAGTAGGCGAGATAGTGAGTGGTTCATCTCCTTCATGTAGAAAGTACCCACTTCAAAACCCAAAACACATAATCTGGCTGGTTTGTTAATTCTGGCTCTTATAGAAGCATGGGCCTATAAATGTAAGGCCCTTGCCTAAAGTACACAATACAGGCTTATTTTAAGGCTGCAAAATCCAAGCATGCTAAGATAGTATAAGGTATCCTGTTCCTTACCTCCATCTCTGATTTTGTCTGCTGAGGCAGCAGCATCAGTAAGAGGCTCGGGGGAAACTGCAGAGAAAAAAAAACTCTTGACTCTTTTCAGCAACGACGGACGGACCTGTGAAGGACAAGGGCTCAAAGTGAGGACATTTGATCAAAATAGCCTTGTTCCAGCCACTTCTGCAACTTCTCCTCTGATGTTTTACAGCAGTTACATTGCTGTCTATTTCTCCCTCTTCTTGTTCCCTTGGTGCACTCTTGTTGGTCTTCCTTACTTCCTTGCTTCCTTATCCTTATGTCTTTATTCTCTCCTGATTATTAAACTGCAGCCGTCGTCCAGCACGGATGAGATTCCCTGCCATGGTTGCCGTAGCAACTTGCATACACATCAAAGGTATCTAGCTTTGATGGCTCTTCTTCCAGCTAACAAGTTAGCTTACACGCGAAGCGTCCTTCATTGTCGCTTAGCAACAAAGACGAGAGATTAAAGAAAAAAAAAAACATTCAAACCGGCAGCGCGAGACTAAAAAAATAATGTTCTGGCATAAATGTGACTTAAAAGGCTAAAAGTCAGGAAGAAAAAAAATTCGCGCTTCAAAACGCGTGCATTTCCGGGTTGTTTGAATTAAAAGTAGCAGGTGATTTTCATAGCGCCACCTGTGCTGACATGGGCTATTAGCGCCACCAGCCTGTGAGCAGGTGTTTCCTCTGACTACACATCATCGCACCGTTTAGACCTGTTAAAACTTTACTTTGGCTCCTAAAAATAAACAAAAACCTATGTGGATAAAACTAAAAATCAAATTTTCTTAATCCAAGAGGCAATTTTAATAATTTCCAGGTTTCAATGATTTATAATGCTTAATTATAGAACATACATGTGATATGTTTGCAAATTTACTGTATCTAATTTTGAATGTCAATAGTATATTTTGAATTGTGTTTTAGTGTTGCTTACGGCAAACAATACGCTTACCATTCACTTTATTAGGTACAAAGTATGCTAATTATAATGGAAGGAGTGGCAGTGTAGCCCATCTGCCTCAAGGTTCAATAAATATTAAATATCAAATATACTTTATTGCCCCCTCGGGGACATTTTTCTTAGGCAAAAGTGCACAACAGCTGCCCAACATGCAAAACAGCACATAAGGACATACGATAACAAGAAACATACAAAATGAAAAGAAATGGAAATATGCAGTATATTGCACCTGCCCCAAACACAGAAAACTATGTAACAAAACAATAAAATAAATAGCAGACCTAGCCTGAGTCTTCTGCTCTTGGTTGTACTGAGTGAATATTCTAGTCACTGTTGCCATTCTGTCATCTTGAACTGGTTTGGCCATTGTTCTGTGACCGCTGGCATCAACAAGGGATTTTTCTTTCATCGGATAGATTAGTTTCTCTTTTTGGACTGTTCTCTAAACTCTGGAGATGGTTGTGCAAGAAAATCCCAGTATATCAGCATCTTCTGAGACACATTTTAAGTCAATTAAATTAGCTTCCTTCATTCTGATGCTCACTTTAAATTTTAGCATGTCATCTTGACCATGTCTACATGCCTAAATCAATAAGTTGCTGCTATACTGTATGTGCAACTGGCTGACTGGATGTTTGTTATGAAATGTTCACTCACCAGCCACTTTTCTAGCTAGGTTTGATAATACAGAGTCTGAAAATGTTACATAGTCCCAGACAGAATGCAGGTGTAGCACAGATCAGTGCCCACAAGTCATCAAGTGACACGGTACAGTATGTTGTGTGTGTTTATTTTTCCTCATTCTACTCATGGTTCACTCAAACATCTCATGCTTCAGATCATCTCACATGAGACATCACACATGTCAGCCTAGGTGTTGGTTTTTGGATAAGAATGATTAATGTAATGAACCACGCCATCATATGAAAAACTCTGTACAAGACACAAAAAAACAAGCCAGAGATTGGATGGTTATTTAGTTTTTCGTGTATTAGTGTATGCAGTAGCAAATCACATGTGCTTGATTTACAGAAGATAAACATTTCAGGGCATTTTTATGATGACACTCAACAACCAGAGGAACAAGAAAGATGTTTAATCTTGTTCAAAACTCACAGTTTAAGTTTATTTGAAGAATTTAGTACATTCTAACTTCAAACATGTCTCAAAAACAAAAGTGCATAATAAAAGTCAACTGAAAAAAAGAACAAAACAACCATTACTTTTTTGTGTTTGCAAATTTCACTCAAATAAAAAAAGCATGGAGAGCAGGAGGGCTTTTGACTCACTGTACACATACATATGTTCAACACATACGCTTTCTGGACTCATAATCGCATTTTGTGTGACACAACACACCCAGTTAACATTATATTAAAGTTCCCCTTCAATGACATTAGAAAAATAGCTGTGAAGTTGAACAGCTGAATGAGCAGATTTTAGATTTTCACACAATATGTACATTTCAGTGTGGTAGGCAAACCCCTCAGCAGATTCATTGCTGTTCTCCCATCGATCCCCACCCATGTGTCATTATGATGGATTGCTCTGTGAGTTTCAGGGAGACCAGTGCTGGACCTGCTGTATTGACAAGACTCCCATTTCCCTCTCCTGCTCTTGTTAAGTACTTCTTGCCAAAGTTAATGAACTAAAAACAGGGAGCATTGTAGGGAGTTCAATGATTTGCAATCGCCTCTTGAGTTTATATGTACAGTTCACTTTTAAAGACTAAAGCACATGTAGCGGGCACAACAAAAGAAAGATTGAGGATTGCATTGTTTTAATTTATATGGCAAGTATGACTGATGAGATGGTTTTACACACATACATCTTGATGTGAAAAACTGCAAGTCATTCCATGTTGGTGTACTGTACTAAAAATACATTTGGAATTAACTTTCCTCCTGTTTTACAGAGGGAAATCAGCAAAAATGTTTTTGTAATAAAAAAAAGTTAATTGGCTAACAACTTTCCACACTAGGAGCGAAACTGCACAAACTATAAAAAGACAGATAAACATATTTTGTTACAGTCATAGATACAATACATTTCGGAGCCAGGAAATTCTTTGGGGACTAACCCAAATTGGCAGCAGGCGGAAGATGTGGCCTCATTCAGACAGTGTAATCTGGCATCTGTTATTGCAGACAGAATCAGTGGGCCCTTGGGGGCTGCCAGGAGAGGAGACATGGAGGTGTAATTGAGAGCAGCAGTTTAGATCTAATAGGAAAATGAGATGAGATAGGGCCTAAGTTTGGGTGAGTGTCCAAGACAATCACCTTTTATCTGGAGCTGGAATCATTGTCACGGTGAGCAGGGGACTGTTAAAGTGTTGTGACAATATAAGTTACCTTATGATTCACAGGGAGACATGTAAAGTTTGTACATGTGTTGGTTGTCACCTGACTTCCTAATTACAGTGAGTCACTGCTGTATTTACACTATGGTAGATATTATAACCTGAAGGTTCGGAGTTTTAAAAAAAGTTAATCAAAGTTAGTTCTCAACAATGCTGTTCTATCTTATAATATTAAGCAAGATGAAATGAAGTGGACACACTTTCTATCAGCAGATTTCACACATCATGATCTCGGTGTAACACAAACATCTACATGTATATCCCAAATTTGGTTCTCTGACAACCCTTACTCCTGAACAACTTGATCAAAGTGAACCCATTAAAAACATGCACAACTATATACTGTACATAAAAGTGGACATGTACAGTGCTTCATCATTTATTTTCCTCAAAATGGGAACAATTTAGAAAATTGGCATTATGTTCAATTGAAGAAGAGTTGAAACTACTGACTGAGACCACTACCTTCTCAAGAAAATGTTTACTGACGTACATGTGAGAACTAGGCTTGTTTTCAAATTGAATTCCATTCAAACAGTGGAGTCGCCCCCAGGTGGCTAACTGCTACTTCCGCCCTACTTTTTGGGTTTTAATTTACTACAAATCGGAAGACTACATCAATTTTGTATACAGTCTATGTGCAGAATGCAGGTTACCTGTTTAGAAGGTGAACTGTCACAGCTTCTGAACCGCAGGCAACTCGAAACCCTGCCCTGACTCCCTGACCTGTTTTATCATTACACTGTGGTGATCTTTTTGTCCTTGGTGGCCTGTTTGATGGCAGCCTGTTCACAGATGATCTCCTTCAGCCGCTGCAGGCGAGTGTTCTGGGTGCTCAGGTCCCCAACTCCTGTCTGGCTCCGATGGAGCAAAGAGAGGGCGTTGATGTACTCCAGCTCTGTGTATCTAACACCCTGGTCCACCACGAGGTTCAGCAGCTCATCTGCAGTGTTGTACAGCATCTCATAGTACTGCCTGCAAGGACAGAGAGGGAGAATAAAGATAGAGAGAAAATATGAAGACGTTTTAGATAAGAAGAATAACAGGAGAAAGAAAAAGTAAAGAATATATTAGGCAACAAATAGGGAAACAGAGGGAATAAAAAATAAATAACTTTTTATTGCTCCATTCTACATTATCCCAGGGCAGAATAAAAGAATAAAAAAATAAAATGAACTACAAAAACTAAACTGCTTCTGCTGCTGTCAAGGCTTCTTTTCTGAAAGAGGGCTTCAAGGACATCACCCTACTGCTGGTAGGAGCTCAGGGTACAGAGGAGACTGGCAGTGGCTACAAATGAAACAACACTGACAGGGCCTAAAGAAAGAAGAAGAAAAGATGTGTGTAGCAGTAATACTTGAGCTCATTAACGAGGTCCCTCACAGTGGGACATTTAAAAAAAAAAAAAAAAGACTATTGAGTACATAATGTGTAAAAGGAGGAGCACAAAGACAGAATGAGTATTGCTAAATTGCTTACACTTCCACCTGCTGACAAGGTCTGTGTGTATGTGTATTTGTATTTTTTTCTTTTCTTACAGAATACTCACTGAGGTAAACACAATATTGGGCGATACATTTTGATTTTGGAATGAATGAAACATGTCACAACAGCAAGCACAATTTACACATTCCTAAGTGAAAAAAACAAGGGGAGGGAAGGTGATGCACGGGAGTGTTGGGATGCAGGGCAGACTATCATTCTTTGCTTGGGGGCAAAACAGGTTAAATACCGCAGAGAATCTCTGTGTGAGTGTGTGTGTCAGCAAGGCAGCCATGTTCTCACAGACAGAGGACAAGCAAAAGGCAGACATTCACTAGAACAGATTTCACATCTATCTGCTGCTGGATATGAGACAAATTCTCTAATGTTATGTTTCTACACAGCAGTTGAAGATAGTGGGGGATATGTATGACATATTATATTATGATAAGCTACTGTATGTGTGATGTTTCTACTGTCTGGACAAAACCTAAAGGAACATTCCAGTGATCCAGCTAACAGAGATCCTGGTATTTCATATTTATTTAAATTGGGACAACGTTAACAATAAGCCATTAAAGTCGAGGTTATTAACAGGAAACACTGTTTATAACATTATACAACAAAACTTCAGCAATGGTAAACATGAAACAGGTTTGAGTCATGCTGCTGTAAATAGACAAGCTAAGCTAACAAAGAGAAATCAAAATAGGTAAATTGCTGGATTTTTAATGTGAGGAGATTTTATGAATTTATTAGAAAGACTGATCCAGTAAAATAAAAAGCGGGGGGGGGGGGGGGGGTGAACAGCTTATGGCATATGTTTTTCATTCACACCTAGAGATCTCTTTGATTTAAGGGCATGTAACGTATAATTATAATTTAGGTCTAATTACTTCTTTTATTGATTGTAGAAATCAATGGGGGGAGTGTCATTTGGCTTTTCTTAGCTTACACATCCCTACATACAAACCAATTAACTTGATATGTATCAACTGTAACACACAAATCACATAATTGCAATGAAGCCTCAGTGTAACCTTGGTTCCCATGAACTCCCTACAGTTTTCTTTACTCTATCTATGTTGCTCCTAAATCTGCTGAGGGAAAGTACCGATAACACAGGATATGCAGTCCTCCCTTCCCAAGGTTGTTTGTTGGTATCAGCAGAGGAAGGCGCCGGACATCTTGACCTGTAGCCTTGCCTCTAAAATAGAAATCTAGGTTTGACTGGTAGAACGGGAGAAGACACCTAACTGTTAAAATCTCGTTATTCATGTTTGGCATTGTCTCTGTTCTCCTTGGATCTGAGCTGTCTTCAATAAACTCTTAACTTAACTCATCACTGACTCCAGAGACTCCATTGGTCATCTCACCTGATACTCTATACTAATTTTCAATTGTTTGTTTAAACCAGTGGTTCTCAAACTTTTATAGCAAGTACCACCTGAGAAAAGATTGAGCTCTCCAAGTAACTGCATTATCACTAATGTTAAAATACAGTGGTGTAAAAAAGGCCGAGCAAAGTCAGCAATGGACATTTCACAAGAGACAGATTTATTCACAATAAAATCATTTGCTCTCTCACCAACCTCCTCTTCCTCATATATACTTCAGACACTGGTATAGCCAAAATAGATAACAACTGATCGAGAGATAAGCTGATTAATTATTATTATTTCTTTTCTTTTTTTGTGTGTTATTTATTTCATTTTCTACGGACTCCAGTCAAAGTTCCTCAGCTCCACTCTGATCACATATGCTGGTATATACAGTAGAACAGCATTTCTGATTTTCCTCCCAAGAGTTTCAGCTGGCCACTTTGGACAGCCAGACAGAAGGACAAATCCACCTGTAAAAATTTTTCTTTGCAAGACAACAGAGAAAAAGCTAACTTGTTATGATGTTCATGAAAGAATCTGCGGGGGGGGGGGGGGGGGGGGGGTTGAACTCTTCCACTCATCCAAGACACATTCTCTTCTTAAGATGATCATTTTCAATGCTAATGAGGCATTAATGAGCACTCAAGGTGTTTTCTGTGCTGTCATTGTCAAAATTAAATAGCAGAGAAAGAAAAACCTGGAAAGAGTAATAAAGGGGTGGAATGCATGAGATGAAGATAAAAGAAGGAGAACAGAGAGTGAGAACTAAAGAGGTGAGTGACAAATAGTAGCATATATCTTTCTTTGCCTTCCCTTGACAAGTAATGCCCTTGGTCATCAGAGCATTTGCATTCTGTCTCACACTTCCTCCTACTCTCAGTTTCTCTCCAAGGTCTTGTTCATTTTTCCATCCCAAAGCTCATTTCATCAAAAATAAAAGCTAGTCAGTACTGATGAGGGTCACATTCATTTACTCCTTCAAGGCAAAAAAAAATCTCATGGTGGAATGTGCCATGTATTTGTGCAGTTTTCCAGCTGGTAAAGTGTTAATGTGAGTGTCTGGGAATGTGAGTGTGTGATGAAATGCATCAAATTTAACAAAATGTCCACTCAGCAGCCTTACCATGACATTCTCTACACCTTGTGATAAACTACACTCTTGAGGAAAATCACCTCGTTATACTTCATGAGCTGATGGGAAAAATGAACATAACCACATAAAAACACTAATTTCTTTTGTTGAGGGAAGGTGCTTTTAACAGATGCTTCTCTAAACTCAGAGGGAAATGTGACTTTGAACAGAGCAATAAATTAGAGTAGAAATTGTACCTAAAATCCTAAGACTATTTCATTCTGACATTCAAAAGAGGCATAATTATTCCGATCATCTCTGCAGTACTATGTATGTGAGGTACTTGCGTATACAATTCAGCTTTTTTGTTTAGGTTTGTTTGTCGGTCCATTGTGAGCTGCGTCATTCTGTGCCTATTGTATATAAACAATCAACAATTTCAGATTAATTGAGGTGCAGTTACTAATTAATCATTCACGCTATTAGTCTGCATTCAAACTTTGCAGTAACATCTGTCCTAAGTGATCTGATCACGATTTCACTAGGCCAGTATGGCTCTGAACATTTCCAATCCGTCCTCAGGAGGGATTAAAGATCTCCTCAGCTGACATCCTCTGAACCGCTGATGCCTCACAGAATATTTTTTAACACTAATCAAAATCTATGCATTAATTAATCTGTAGCTACCCCCACAATATTACCAGTGACTGTTATGTGATTGATTTTATTAAATGGTTCAAATTAAATGGTTCAAACAGTAGATCTTTGATTAATTTGAGCTTCTCTTGTTACTATCTCTGTTACTGGAATGCTTTGACATCAGATACATCTATACAAACTCGATAAAAACATTATTTTGTCTTGGGGAAGGAAAGCCTGTCCTATGTGGTCACAGGAGATGCAGCCAGGACTGATGTTAACATGCTATTGATGTTAAATGCGTTATCCATATGTGATTGGATTAATCAGGACAGACCAAGTCTGAAAGGGGTGACTCCTTTCCTGCTTCAAGGCTGGTGAGTCAAACACAGTGGTAAATTCAAATGAAGACTAGAGACAAGTCAGGAGACTCTGGGTACTTCAGGCAAAAGGGACACAGGATGAATAACACTGAACCAATCCAAAGCAAGCTAGAGGCACTGAGCCAACTCAGTGGGTTTCCAAATATGGCATCGCTGCAATTTTCTCTACACAGCTGAACCTAATTTTAATGTGATTCTCATTAAATTGTTGTTGCTGTTGACTCTGAGCTATTTTTAGGGGTCCCCTCTGACAAGTGCCTGCTTTGTCCTACGAGTGCAGTGCCCCCCACTAACACCAAACATGCCTGGTAAAAACTTTGCAATTCCAACACTCACACAAAAAACCTTATCACTTCAATAAAACTGCAAAAGTGGCAAGAAGGCTTTGGAGCACATCTGTTGATGCAGCAGCAGCAGTCAGCAGGTGAAAATTAAAAACACCTCATCAGTGCAATAAAACATGGCTTAACTACAGCATAATAGCAGCTATAATTCACTTGGCAGCAGTGCAGTTGGGAAACGTCTCACACAGGATTTGTAAAAGGTAGATCAACTACGGCTCATTTATAATTGGTGACACTGTTAGTAAATTCACAATGCACTTTGCTATCCTTTCTATAGCTTATAATAAGAAAACAGAGAGGCTGAATCCTAGACAGTTTGCATAAGGGTGTGTATGTGTGTTTCATGACAACAGCTGGAAATCTATGCTCAGTTCCATTCAAAGTGTTGGGGGGCTGGATCCAAATGAGTGTGTAAGGTGCGTTAATGGGTAACTGTGTGTGTATTCATGTGTCTGAGTGATATGTGTGTGTGCTGAAAACACTTTCAAACAGTTCATTACACAAGCAGTTGGAAAGCCATTTACCAAACAGTGTAAGGCTGTTAATAAGATTAAAATCTCTGTGAACCCCATCGTCAAGAGAGAAACCCCAGTGACGCGTGCATGCACATGTACACATACACAGTCCTTATCTGTTAGAGATACAGATAGTAATAAAACCAGCATTCTTTTAATCCCTATGATACTAAAGTGATTTGTCTCTGTTGCCAGATCCTTTAAATCCTTCTCCTCAGCCTCCTTCTATGCCCTCCCTCACACTCATTTCACAAATTTTAATTTTACCACTAATATCCACCTGCTTCCTCTAGAAGTTCCATCCATGTGAACGCTGCTTTAGTAATCAGTGAGTGTGTATGTGTGTGAAAGCATTCCTCCGCAGTGTGCCTCCTATTAAATTTTAATTAGCTGCCTCCTCCTTTTTCCTCATATGCAAAGAATATTAAGCAAATTTATGATGCGTAGATGCATCATAGAACAGACTGATATGTATGTCAGTGGCACTATGGTAAAAAAAAATTTGGAAGAAAGAGGGGTAGAGTGAAGAAAAAGATGAGAAGACATAAAGAGGAAGGTAACACGAGACAAAGACAAGAATCAGCACAATTAATTTCCCCTCATTTCCACTGTGTACAATATTAAGGCCATTATAGGCTGCCTCAGTCAGCATATTTGGAACGACGCATTAGTTAGTGGGAGGGGGTAAGCAGAAGGGAGAGTCTGTGGAAACAACTGGTACTGAGGGTCATTACTACACAATATCGATGTTACTGGCAACCATGAGGCAAGAATAAGAATAATAGGATTTTTTTTTTGCACCAGAAATCTGCATTTAAAAAAAAATAAAAAAAATAAAAAACACAACCAAAAACAACGAGGTCACCGATGTGAGCCTGGTAAAGTCCTGTGTGGCAGTCAAGTTAAAAGCCAAGTTTACATTGAGTCTACAGAAATCTAACTGAACCAAAATTTTGGTTAATTTGCAAAAATCCATGTGATTTTTACATATAATAATTGAGATGTTCATGATTTTGATAGATTTGAAAGTGTAGTAATTAGTGTAGAAAAACCAGTAAATTAAATAAATCTTCTTGCAGCATCCAGGGTAGTAAATGTTAGAATGGATGCATGTTGTTATCGCATACAAAATTAACCAGCATCATCTCTTCTTTCCCTCCTTCTCTCTATCCTTCTCTCTGCTCTCCAGGGCAGTGCATTTGTCTCTCCTCTGGTAATGAGGAAAGGTCTGCAGAGACTCTGAGACTGAAGCTTCATCAGCAAAGGCTAGTCCCATCATGCTGTGCCATCCACAACACACATACAGTCTGGCTTCATCAGCAAAGACCAGCGTCATCAAGCTGTGAAGTGTACGAATAAACACATAAGCACACAAACACACAGACAGGCTTCATCAGCATGGACAAGTCACACACACGCACGCACGCACACGCACACATGCACAGAGAGAGAGAAAGAGGGAGAAAACCTGGAGCAAAGACAAGGGAAGGGAGGGGCTAAAAGACGAAGAGGGGAGAGAATAACAGTACAGCAAAGGTGTAGGTGACTGGATGCAGCAAACAAGAGAGAAAAAATAAAGGAAAAAATAAGAGGGAAATAGATAAAGGGGAAGACTCAAGGTGACAGGAAGGGAGACAGAAACCGAGCCTGGTGACAGTGTATTGAAGCCAGGCCTAAATACAAACACTTTTATCTGTTGACACCCACTACCTTCTGACACAGCCGTCGACTGTACTTATTACCACAGTCCCTGTAGACACACACAGCCTGTCACCTCCATACACACACACACAAAAAACAAGGACAGTTTATGTCCCAATGTGTACTCACCAGAGACAGACAGATGCTGGTGTTGTAGCACACTCTGGGACAATACACACTACATAAGCTTTTTATACAATTTGCAGATGCAGGTTGGAATGATTTTCAGTAGCAGACAGGTGGGTGTGATGGGTTAAGGGCATTTTGAGTTTGCTAGGGACGTTATGACAGCACTGCATCCTGCCTACATGGGTCACTGAGCAGCTCAGAGTGCTACTGAATGTATGTGTTTGTTTCTCTGTGTGTGAGTGCTCAAAACACTCACCCACTGTTGCAACGGACATTGATAATTCAAAAATAGCTTATTTGCATTTAACTTTGCTGTGAGATATTCATGTGTATGCAAAGTGTTGTGCAAAAAACACATACTATGATGGCTTAAGGTCAGTGTCATGACATGAAGGTAATATAGATTAGGGCTGTCACTTTTTATCAACCAAAATTCTGATACCAGCTCTAACTTGGGGTTAAAATTCAAATTTCACCCTTAAAAACCTGGTCAACTTCAAAATATACAGCCTAGAAAGCTGTTTCACAATGTCTGTAGTAATTACTGCCAGAAACCACAAAGGGCCGCAATGTGTACAGCTTGGCCTTATATACTCTGTGAATTCAACAGAAAAGTAAGACAATCAAGAAAAGTTTTTCCCAGAACTGGGGATAACTAATTTGTGAAATCACATGTTAGTTTAGCTGTGAAGCTGCCGAGAAGTGATAAACATGGCATTACTAACAGAAAGTGCGCTAATAAATAATGTCATCATGATTGTGGGTGGGGGAAATGGGCGGGGAACATGTGAATATCTTCAAAGGAATGCCATGTCACGTAATATTAGTTTGATCATGAGTTCTGAGCAAAAAGAGAGAGAGCCCTAGTGTAGTTTGTGCAGAGAGCAGTTTTGTATGACAGAAGAATGGAACTAAATGGTATTAAAAGGAAGAAAAAAAAAAGAGTTGAAACATTAAAAAGTGACTTTTTTAAGTTTAACAGTTAAAGCTATTGGGTAACTAAGTAATGCTGTAAACAACACATGTTTAATCTGTGACACCAAGTGATAATAGATTTCTATTTTAAGGTTACTAAATCTGTTGCCAAGCTAAATTTGTCAAAATGTCCTCCATAGGCTCAAATGGACTGTTGCCAGGCAACAGTAAGTTTTTGAAAGTTTAACTGCTTTGTTCTAGTTAAAATATTTTGCCTCAATATATGTATATATATATAAACATATATATATGTGTGTGTGTGTGTGTGTATGTATATATACACGTATATATATGTACATATGTGTATATATACATATACACACATACTGTTTAAGGAAAAAGACTCACAAACAACCTTATTTCTTAATATCATCTCTGTGACAAGAAAAGAGAGAGGTGGAGAGATGGAGACAGGAATATGAAAGGGGATCACTAGAGTGACACACATAAATGCTTACTCACTCAATTACTCACTCACTCATCTTCTACCACTTTATCCTCCATGTCAGGGTCTTGGGGGCCACTGGTGCCTAATTCCATCTCACATAGGGCAAGAGGCGAGGTACAGGTCGCCAGGCCATCGCAGGGCCACACACAGAGACAAACAACCATACACTCTCACATTAACACCTACAGTCAATTTAGAGTGTCCAATTGGCTTTGTACACTCAAATACGGCATTGTAGTGACACAAAGCTCTACAGGATGGGACTGACCCCCTATACTATTTGTGAGCAGACTTGTGTGCCAGTGTTTAGGGTTACTGAGCTATGTGAGTTTGACTCTGGCCCCAGAATGATATCACTGAAATTGCTCCCAATCATATAACTAAGAGACAAAAGACGACCACAGGACCTTGCTATACATAGTTGTATTTTGCAATAACAATTCACATAGTACCATGCTGTATGTGTATACAGATGAACACAAGATGGCACTATTTCCACGTGCTGATTCAACATCCATGAGTGTGTTTGAGCGCGTGTGTGAGAGCGAGATTTGTGCAGTGTTGGTTACCAGGCTTCTCTTTAGTTTTAACTCAGATCAATGGTTATTACACTGCTCTTGACCACGTCTCTCTCCTTTCCATACAGTACAAGCACACAGAAGCAGTAAAAAGAGCCGACACACGTGTTTGACTTTCTTAAGTTATGAGGACACTCATCTGAATAAAATGTATCCCCATGCCCTCAACTATCATAACTAAATGACAACAACTACTCCTTAAGAAAAAAAAAAGTAAAGGCAAGTAAAGGTTGCCTGCAAAGTTGCTACCTGCTGCAATCACTTCCTTTCTTCATTTCACTCTTGTTTTTCCACAGGTGCTATAATTCTGAAGAATATCCTGATCTCATTCTCTGTTCCTCTGCTGCTTAAGTTGCCAGTTAGCCAGTGTTTCCCAGGACCTTAACAAGAATTGTTCCATGTTGTATCTACATATTTGTAAGCTTAAAAATCTTTCAATACTGATTTAGTTTGTCAGCCAAAGTTGTAATTTACTTTATGTAGGTACTTTTCATTATACACATGCTATTAACACAATCAAAATATCTTTATTTACGACTATTATAACACATATTTATTAACTTATTCTGTATTTATAATTCAATATGATAGTTGGGATAATCTGTAAGTCTGATCTGTTTGGCTTACAGCACATTAAAACCAGACACCAGGTGTTGGATAGAGGGATTAATATATAAATACTGTGATTATTTTTTTAAAAAAGTGATATACGTTCATATGTGTAAATTGGTACTTGCCTTGGTTGTTAGCTTAATTTCATATCTTGCACATGAATGAGCAGGATTTAATAAATCTAGTTTTAATTTTCATTTTTAGATTTATTCATACAATTGAATTTAGGGAATTTAAAGCATTTTTGCTTTGCTTTGCATTGCTTTTTGTTTTTCTTGTTTTGGTGACATGTTCAAAATATAACTTTTAAAATCCAAATCAAA
This sequence comes from Brachirus orientalis, assembly GCA_016785285.1. Taxonomy (NCBI): domain Eukaryota; kingdom Metazoa; phylum Chordata; class Actinopteri; order Pleuronectiformes; family Soleidae; genus Brachirus; species Brachirus orientalis. Next base: position 7,165,579 of record JAFBJR010019380.1, on the reverse strand, counting down.
TCAAACTATTGTTAATGTTTGCATATCAGAGTGTATAACTACAGTACATAACCTGAATTTATAGTTAGAACCTGAAAATACTGTAGCCTCTAAGTGCCTTTTATATCACCGTACCACATCATACAGTTTGTTTTGTTAGTTGCACTAGCAGGTGGGAGTTATGCATATTCATGCCCTTGACATAAATATGGTGATTTCAAAATGCTGATTGGTTTGGCTGAGAGTCTGAGTGCATGGGTGAGATCAAGGGATACATATCATATGTGTGAGTTTATGTGCATGTCGCCTGGTGTATGTGTGTGTATGCAAGCGTATTACAAGAGCCTTGAAGCTGGAGGCTGGCCAATCCAAAAAGCCATGAATGTATAAACAACATGCCCTGCAATTCCCAATCAACACCTCCACACTACCCACGCCCTGTAATCAGAGAGAGTGGGAGAAAGGAGAGAAAAGACAGAAAAGCCATGATGGCCATTTCTCCATAATCAAAGTTGACAGAGAGTAGCGATAACATGCTAATCAATGGTTCTCCACATCCACTACAGTTGAGGTAATTTCATATTTTGCCCTATAGTAACAACCCTGTTTAAACTACCTGTATATTGCAAACACTCACTATGCCTTAAACAACATCATAGACACATCCAGTCAAACATGAGACATTGAAAAGATGCCAAGGGCAGCAAGAATAGGCTAATTAACCCAACAACACAGCATGGCAACCTGCAGGCAGGGGAAGATGCATTTTACAAATGTGAACAGAAATAAAATGTTGGAAAAGCCAATTACTTTTAAATTGACTGCTGGGATGTGAGCTCCAACACTAACATACAAAAGGAAACTTGTCAAAAAAAAGGTCAAAAGAGAATGCATAATTGCTAAAATGTTGGCAAAGTGTATAATAATATTTCAAACTAACTGTTATTTTTATTCTGCATACGTTAATCAAACTGCAGAAGTTTTTATTATCTTATTTCATCCACCTACACATACACTTCCTGCTTTCATGTCTAACTCTGCTGTAAACCCTGCCACCTTCTCTAAATCCATTCTGTGCCTTTCCATTGAAAGAAAGTCTTTTCTGTGACTCAATTTTAACTGAAGTTTTTCAGTTTGCCTTCCCCCTCAAGCCCTTCCTTCTTTCTCCATCTCTTCACTATCACCCATCCTCTCACATACTCTCCTGTCAAGGTCACAAGCTTCTCAAAGGGGAAAGGAAAAAGAATCATAAGTACCATGAATCACCCCTCTCTTTCTGTTTTCTTCTCTTTTTACGCCCCCCTGCTTCCTCCCTCTCCTCCTCCTTACTCCCTTCATCTTGTTCACAAAGATATCTAAGCACTGCTTTCCCTCATGCCTGTCAGGGCTGGACAGCACTGGGCATCAGCAGGTAGCAAAATACACAAAATATAAATGTATGAAAAAAGAATAAACACCAACAACCACATGCACTCAGACACACAGCGTGGTTGACAATCTGTTTGACCATCTGTCTGCTGCTCACACTGACATAGTTGGTGTCGGAACTTGAGGACATTGTGCAGCTTTGTGTGCTATGCTGGGTTGATCAAATATATCAGACTGAAAATGCATTGACCTCTTCCTATTTGATGTGGTCATTATACACTAGGGCTGTCACTTTTTAATGCTAAATTTCAATATCCATTTGAACTGGACACGGCATAGAAGTGCACAGATTATCTGAAGTGATTACATTGTGGTTCAACATAGGGCACTATGAGCAGAGTCTGGCCTTAGATCCACTTCAATCAATTTAAAAATAAACCCCCAGTAAAGTCATGTTGTTGGAGGACAAAAAAATTGGAGGACACAAGGAAGCCACACCGACCTCCTGAGCGGACAATAGTAACAACAAAGCATATGAAAAACTCTTGTGTAGAAGTATTTCAGTTTCTACAAAACAAACCTGCAGAATCTCCTATTAGCTACACCAGTGCAATGCAGCAGAGGATGCATCACAAAGAACATTCAACCTCACATAACTAACTAACTGTAAAAGTAACATAAATAATGCCGTCATGTTTATGTGTGTAAGCTTGTGGGGAGAATATCTGAATACCTTTAAAGGAAAAGTCTGTTCCTTCATGTTTGTTTGTGATTTTTGGAAAAAGTGACAACCCTATTAAACTGATGAGTTTGCTACTTCAGTCAGAGGCTGTTGGCCCACAAAAGCTCACACATACACTGCACTGGAGCGCATACACACAGTGGTAGAAAAGATGCTGATAATGTGAACCTGTGTGAAACGTGGAAAAGACACTCACCTGGCGAAGTCAAGGTCAGCTTCCCTTGACATAGTGATGTTGGTGAGGTTCTGTTGAAGAACAAAGATGTTTCTACACATCTTCTTGATACCAGACTCACTGATCCTCTTAAAGTACTGGGCCCCATTGATTAGAATACAGGAAATCAAGTGACCCAGGCCTGAAAGAAAATGATAGGATAATGATTGCACACTCTATCGCGACTCTATAATCACACTTCTGTTGTCACATCTGTTGAGTTCAGGCCGACACTGACCTTCAAAAATGTACTGGAACTTGTGTTGCTGCAGAGCAGCTCCCATGGCCTCCTCTATAGCTGAGATGTCCTTGTTCAGTTTGACCACCAGTGGGTCATAGTCCATGCTCTCCACATTTGCCACAATCGCATAATTACCTTGCTTTGTGAGGGGGATCAGGTAATGGAAGCAATGTACCCTGGAGTGAAACAAGCAAAGTAAGTAAAATGAGAGGGTCAACATGAAAAAGAGAGAGAGAGAGAGAGAGAGAGAGAGAGAGAGAGAGAGAGAGAGAGAGTGTGTGTGGAGAGAGAGAGAGAGAGAGAGAGAGAGAGAGAGAGAGAGAGAGAGAGAGAGAGAGAGAGAGAGAGAGAGAGAGAGAGAGTTTGTGTGTGTGTGTGTGTGTGTAAGAGAGAGAGAGGATATCATTTTCTGCCCTTAGAGTTACACATTAGTGGGCACTAAGTGTTCTCACTGCTCAGCTTTATCTGGCCTAACACATGTAATTTCTACACAAATTATTGTGTTTAGAGCACTTACATCCTCTTATTCAGCTACCACGACATCACAGCTGGATAACATTTAGCCAAGAAATCTGATTAGTAAAGGGAAACCTATAGAGCTCAGTAGTTAATATACTATACAACTCAAATAAGCTTCCGCATCTGGTGCATTCTCTTATGTCAAAAAGCTACAGTAAAAAGTGCCATCAAGTCAGTTTAATCACCTCTGTCAATGATGGTGTTTTAGGAGTTGTTTGTTTTAACTGTTTAACTGGCAAATTACTGAACCAGTTTTCTTGAAACTTGTTTGGAGGGTGTGGTATGAGCAAAGAAGCAGCCCTTTTGGATTTGATCTGATTAAAGGGGTGGCTACAGGTTTTTTATCACTCTCTTTAACATTGCCAGACAAGGCCTTTTTCAACACTGTCATAAGTTTAGCATGAAATAATACACAAAGCATTATGAAAATTAAATCAGGCACACAAGTGCTAATGTGAACAAGTTAAATTTGCCACTGACTCAGATATATACAGTAGATCTACAAATTAGTGTTGGTGGAGGCATGTGCTCTCTCAGGACTTTCTAGCTACTTTTTGGGGAAAATATCTTTATGTCATGATACTTAAGTTCTATTATAGATGTTTCCTAAAAGAAAAAGGTAAATGAAAGGTTAAATTCTTGAAGCAATATCTTTGCTACTGACTCTTCAGTGACATACACTAGTACAAAGGTTAATAACAGCTTACTATTTTGTTTGTTTCCCAACTAATGTGCAGCTTTGCTACTTTAAGAACTGTAATGGGTAAAGGGGGGTGACTTTGAACAACATGCTTTTTCTTATTGTTCATTTAACACCTACATTTCACTCTGAGGTCCTTCAGGCCCATTGATGGCTCATTTCTGTTTAGACTTGGGTCAATACCCTCTTAAGTCCATAATCACAGACCCCTGAGCAGAACGGTTTTAAATGATATGGGTGAGTGTCTATTCCCCTTAAGGCAAAGCCAACAACTACACAACATCTTCAAATGCCTCAATCTCACCTCCTTTCCTCTCTATTCAATCATTTCTCCCATTTAGATACTGTATCTCCCTTCTTTAACCCCCATACCAACTGTAACCTCTGTACTCGTCTCTCATCCTTCCTGCTTTCTTCCTCATGGCTTCATTTAGCTGGCAGCACTATCAGGGGAAATTCAGTTGATGGGAGAGTCAGTGGAGCGTCGCATATAGCTAGACATCAGCCTCAGGGAGGATTTTCAACTGAAATCATAAACAATACTGCATAAGCCACACAATAGTCTTCAGGGAAATAGCGGTACATGGGGGGATAAAAAGGAATGGGAGAGGAATGATGACTATTAGTGGTTGTGGAGGGGGAAAATATATGGTGTGGTAAATTAATGTACTATAGACACTGACAGTGACATCACACATTTAAGAGATAATAAAATTTCCTGAACTTGTGCACTTAAGATGTAACAGAGATTTAATAATTTAATAACAGGTCCTGTAAACGTGTGATCATTATACAACCTGCACTTCAAACAAAATGTGCCTCAAAAAGAGTGCACATTTACAAACGTAACCTGATGTGTCAATCAAGGCATATGGTACACTCCCAATCTGTAACAGAAATATGCTCCTATGATCATTTAATCACAGTCTTACAGCACTTATTCACTATGGTGCAAAAGTCAAAGACAAATCAATATTTATTCTCTTCATGTTTCTGTGAAGTAGGTCTGGACAATATGGTCAAAAAGGTTCAAAAATTTGTTAATGTTCATGATAAATGATTAAAGACTAATTTTTGTTTTTCTGTGAAAGTCAATAAAAAAAACCCATAAATTGTGGATTCAGTCCTTCTAATGGACAGAATATAACAAACACCTTCTAAGCACAATCTATTTCACCATTAGGGTAAAACATTTAAAGTGATTACTTGTGTTACACCTAAAAAGTGCATTGTTTAGTGCATATATATATGCACTAAACAATGCACTTTTTAAAAAGTGAGTTTCTCTATGCCTACCTGACCTCCAGGTGCAATACCAGGAGACAGCGGTCTGCAATGTCCTGAAAACTCCTGGACAGGTCACTCAGGGTCTGGAGAATCTGCTCTCTGCTGCGTTCACTCTCACCAACCACTTGACTATCTGTTGAGCACTGAGAAGCACCTAAATGGACACAAAAGGAAAAAAAGACACACAGACATTATTAAGTTAGAATACACAAGCACACTAGTAAACAGAAGTTTAAATGTATGGATTCTACTGGAGTGTCCTTGTGTAAGCCCCTGAATACTTGACCCTGAAATCAGAAAATTTGCAGCATCATTCTGACAGTGACTTGATTGTACACACACACTGCACTGTTACAAATAGCAATTTACAGGTACACTACCAGTCAAATGTTTGGACACACTTTCTCAATGAATTCAATGAGAAAGTGTGTCCAAACTTTTGACTGGTAGTATATATTATTTCAATACTGGCATGACTGTAAATAACACCAGTGTTTATAACAACGTACACACACAAAAAAGCCATCACTTCACACACTTCCTGAGTCCTTCAACATGTTCTTGTACTTTCTGCTCATCACTTGTGCTGAGACAGCAGGAGTATGTGTGAGTACAATGCATTGTAAACCTCTGTTGGTGTGTGTGTATGTGTGTGTGTGTGTGTGTGTGTGAGAGAGAGAGAAACCAGAGAGCATGATGAGTGTATATAAATTCAGCTAGGTGTAGATCAAGGACCATAAATTAGCAAGTGGAGGAAAAGAAGAGAAATTGGCCCCGTCACTCATATGTAAGTCTATTTGGTCAATGAGGCGAGTGTGTGTATGTGTGTATGTGCTAGAGTGACTGTTGAGCAGGGGTCCACGATCGATGTGCCGCAGTCAAAGCCAGCTCCCCAGTTACTCTTCCTGCCTTTCTGAAGGTCACACATGCAGGAAAACATCCAAGAATTGCGTGGCACCATGTCTAAATTAAGTCCAAATGACATTCAGATTACCAGCCACATTGTTTAAATCCCATTCAAATCTATAATTATTTAAGTTTGTGGCGAAAATAAGGCATTTTGAACATATTCTGACATTTTATGGACAAAACGGCTGCTCGATGAATTGAGAAAATAATCTAATTAATTGATAACTTATATATAATCTAATTAATTGATAAAAAATAAAATGTCATTTTTGAGTGACCACTTGGTACCAAAGTGGGAAATATGAAAGACAAAATAAGATAAGATGCCCCTTTATTGATCTTACACAGGGAAATGGAAGCTATCGCAGTGTTTGTGGGTGAGATTTAACTCTAGAGGAAAACACTTGAAGGTCAAAGACAACAATGCTCAGTGCATGTGCACTGGGCCTTCCTCTGTGGAGTTTGCATGTACACCCCATATGTGCGTGGGTTCTCAATGACTTTTTCTCATTTCTACTCAAATTGATGCAAATTAATTATTCCCATTAAAGAGGAAAAACATGACTTAAACTTAAACGGAGCTTCTGCCCACATGACAGTAACTTTAAATAAACCTCCTGATAAGATAAGAAACCATTGGTTCAGGCAAACAGCAGTGAGCTATTTATCACTGACATTTAATTAATAAGGCAAACAGAACTGAGGCTGAGATGTGACAGCTCTTATGGTTTACTGCTGGATGAGATAGGAAACCAGACTTTTGAACCACCACCTTTTAATGTGGAAGCACAGTAGCTTTTACAATGTCCAAGTTCCTTATCCTATTTATAAAGCCAAGACAAGCAACAAGATTAAGAAAACCCATTGTGGACTCAGTCTTTCAATCACTACCCAAAGTGTGAACATAAATTGAAAGATAAAGTAAAAGCCGTTCTGCCTTCTGGTAAAAAAAATTTAAGTAATTCAAGCTTCCCTTTCCTCTTGTTAATCAGTTTCCTTGATTCCACCAACAGAAACACCACAATGGCATCAATTCTGAGATAATGAAGGGGTATGGTGCCCAACATTTAATTATAATCAGTTAATTTTTGAAAATCTGATTTTATTAAAATTTTTTAATGTCATGTTAGCCTGCAACCAAAACTGGGACTGGTTTGACTGTCTTAGAGCTGTATAACATGTCAACTATATATACTAATGACATAATTATTAACTATTAACATATTTGTAGACATGTATTTAATGTATTTTTATATTGTATTTTATATTTAATATTGTTTTGTGTTTAGGTGAACATTTGTAACAAATAAAATTGACCTCAGTGCTTCTGTATAAAGGCTATATAATATCTACTGTACAAAAGAGACTTTTTTCATCCATTAGTAGAAAACAAAGCACCACAGAATGGATTGTAAGTTTTGCAATATCATGATTAATGCTGCTAAATGAACCACAGGAACCACAAACAATACTGTCCTTATCATCACACACAAAAAAGAGGGGCACAATGACATAAATGACCAACTGAGTGGATTTTGTTTATTCCCCCCTCAACTTATCAGATCATTAATAGATACAGAATGCAGCACTGACACAATACTATACCTCAAATATTCAGTGAGAAAATTGAAAGCAGTGATCTATGGTATTACTCGTGTCTACTGGCATCAAAGGAGTAGTAGTGACATCAACAAGTATTTGTTGCAGATACAATAGCTGTACACTGTCTGCAAATAGAAGCACAAAAGTGTAATTTATTGTCATGAAGGAAAAAAAATTAAAGAAAAAGGCCCATGTATATTTGACAGATAAATACTATTTTGTTATTTTTGTGTCTCTTTCTTCAGTTCACTTGCTCTGCCTCTGGGAGTGCTCTACTTCAGGTGTGTGCGTGTATGCGTGCACACAGGTGTGTGTGAAAGTGACTCTCAAGGCTTCTGTTTCCTCTCATGTGCATTAAACTCACACAATCTGGCAGCAGAAAGGAAAGAAACTGGTCTCGCTGTGGCACACACTGCTGGAGGTCTCTCCAGGGGGGTGTCCGTGACAGACACAAACACACACACACACAAAAAAAAAACAGATTCACACACACAAAGATTCCTGTGCTCTCCCACCCAGCTTGTGCTGCTTTGATGATGCAAGGGAGGCATCACAGCATGGGAGGCACCATTAGAGTCAGGGACAGACGGGCAAAAGGAGACGACTCATTGGTCCTGACTGACAACTTTCTTTCTTTTTTCCTCTTCTTCTTTTTGCTTTCTTTTTCCTTAGCCTAAATTACTTCCATCTCTAAGTCCTTTGTGTATGCATGATTATATGTGGGGATGGGTATGTTGTGTATCTTTTCATGCACATGTATGGGCAGTGAATGTATGGTGTGCGTATGGGGTGTGTTTGTCCAATTATTTTTAAATCCCATCTAAGAGAAACGTCTGTTGTTGCCATCTGCATAAGACGAGGGTGGCAGACATTAAGAGAGATGAGTGATGGAATTCACACATTTACCGACACAGAGCTTGCAAACACATACCCACATCTTAACATTCTTTGCCTGCCTTGCTTTCAGAGCATATACAACAATATGATTCTACTTTTGACAATAGAGGCTGAAAATTTGATAACTACCATCTGCTTTGTTTAAAAAATACAACATGTACTACCCCAGCAGGAAACAAAGAAATATGGAAAAGAAAATGGAGAAAGATAAGCAAAGGAGTATCTTGCAGGGGTGGAGTGATGAATGATTCATAAATGACTGAGTAAGAGAGGAGAAGAGTTATTAATTATTTTGCTGCCTCTGGTAGAGGATGAACATCTGCACATGGGGATCTGAACTTCTGTCCAAAGAGAATAGGGGAGAATGAGAAAGAGAGAAACTGAGAATGAGACAAAATTATTTTAATTCCTGAAATAAAACATATTTCCTATCGGAATTTTATAATGAGAGAATAAAAATACAGCTGCATTTTGTACAGACACAAATAGATGGATGAACGAAAAGACAAACTGTGGAAAAGAGATAAACAAGACCAGGGTCTCCACTGCAGCTCCTTCCCCAGGCCTCTGCAGTGAATATGAATGTGTGCTGTGAGTCAACTTGCCTTGTTAACAGAGTTAAGAAAGAAAGAAGAATCACTGCTAAAGGGTAGAGACCTACATGCACAAGAGTCAAGGTTAGAAGCATGTATCTCAATAAGCCCTCAGACATGCAACAGATGAACAACAGAAGAGCGAAGGAGCATTCTCTTGTGGGTAAACCATGACTGAAACCCCGCAGCTCAGATGTGTGGCCTGTTTTTATGCATGTATTGATGGTCAGGTCTCAGGTTTGCAAACATGCACAATAAGTGTCAGTAGACAGGAAAAGTCAGTGCAGTAACAAGACTACTTAGTAGGAAGAACCTTCATGCTGATCATGATCTACAGTGTGCAGATTGTTGCTAAAATCCAACTAAGCCGCCATACACAGCGGTAAATTTAAAAAAACCCCGAAACATGTGCACATGTTTTTTTTTGTTTTTTTTACTTTTTCCAACATTAACACAGACCTGGTCAGAATGTAAAGGTCTCATGGAGACCATAACCTGGGTTAAGATTGGAATTGTGCTCAGTCAATGCATTCCCTAATCCCTAACCCCTTACCTTAACCCTAAACCTTACCCTAACCCTAAAACCAAGTTGTAACTCTCCAAGCCATTTTAAGGGTTGACACAACATGAGGACCAGCCAAAAATGTCCTCACTCCCTGTGGTTTGTACACTTTTGGTCCTTACAAAGATACCCATATAAGAGCACACACCCACACACACACAGTCTCCTTTACCAGCACATACACACATACAGGAGCACTTGCTCTACTCCAAATAATCTGAAACACTGCTCTGCACCCCAAAAAGTCACATACTGTACTATTTTTCTTGGTGTCTACTGTACAAGCTTGAGGTGTTATGAACTGGGACTCTTAATTTTGGGGCTCAACGCAAGGTGGTGCAGCTTAGCGCAGCTGGCACAGTGGTAATTTTGTCCGGTGCAACATCGTGTGCAGTGAATTCAGCAATTTGGTAGACAGAGGTGCACCAGGATGGGTGTGGTGGCGCGGTTTTGACAGATTCAGCTTGGCACAATGACAATTATCAAAATAAGTGTATGACTTTAAGTTGAAGCCATAATGTAAAGAAGGGGAAGGGCTTGATAAATTCACTCTTTTCAGTGTGAGAACAATGGGGTTTTGTTTTAATTCAGTCTGTACATGTTGCTTTTCTCTGCTGTTGTGAATGTTTAATATTTCGTAATGGTACTTATTGTTTTTGCCTTATATTTTTACATTTATACACATTTTCATTTAATTTGTCTGAAAAAAAAACCCAATTCATTGATACATAAAGTGAATGAGATTCACGTGGAAAATCCTTCTTATTTAGTGCATAACACCATATGTAACGACACATTCAAAAAATATTAAATACAGAAAAGTGGTCAAACCATTTGTCTACTGCAAAGATCCCCCAGCTGCAAACTAAAGCTAGTGGACCCTTAATGCTCACAGAATGACAGAAATACCGAGAATGAATCAAACTAGAAAGCAAGGAGGAGGAGGAGTGAAATAAAGAAAAAGCAAAAAAAGGCAGAAGAAAATGAGTTGTTCATACCTGACTGCTTCTGTAATATAAAATCCAATATAGATGCACAGACGTGAGGCGGTGGTGGGGGGGGGGAGATAAGGTTGGTCCTTTTTCCCTGCCATACCCTTGTCCCATCTTACAGTGCATGCTTAAGCACACACACACACACCCACACCCACATCCAAACCAACACACGTAGCCCATCATCAGCTCAGCAAACACTAAACATTGAACAATTCGGGGCTGTCCCTGCATGATAAGTGGCTGAATTAATGGTAATTATGTCACGTCCCTGCTCGTACCTTATTGAATTCTTATCTAAGAATAGACAAAGAAAGCTGGCACCAAAGTGGGAGGGAGGAGTTTAAAAAGAGATAGCGACAAAGTAAAGTCCAAATATAATAACTGTATAATAAACTGTATAATAAATATAATAATTATTTTATGTCTAGGAAAAAAGTTGAGATATGGAACAACAAAATAGCTTACGTTAACTGAGCAATCAGAGGTTTTGGAGCTCAAGGGCTGTGGCAATGTCTGATAAAGAATGAAGCAGTCTCTCTATCCCTCCAGGAAGAGGTGCCTAATTTATAAGAACTCCATCAGAGAACCAAGAGCTGTGGCTAAGTAACTCAATAGTCCTGTTACAGAACCTTTCATAGGTGAATAACTGTAGGAAAATGTTAATATGGAGACAGTTTATTTCTGTTTTGAAACTTAACACAGATGGTGTACAGGCAAGGAGTATAGGCTTACTGAACCACTAATTTCTTACAATATTTTGAATAATTACATTTTTTGAATACGATAAATATAAAATACAAATATCTAAATTCTGATTTAAAAGGTTTTATTTTTATTTATTCTACAACAAAAACAACAAGCAATTAATGGGAGTAACAATTCCTTGATTGCTATCATAAGATGCTAATAAAATTATATAGATACCAGAATTAGTTTTTAGGAAGATTAAACATGCTCTCAATGTGATAAAAGCATTACTGAAATGTTAAGTCATTAACAGGATCTACATCATGACTATGTGTGATACGGAAACACACACCTGAATTTGATCACTGATTAATGATGCAAATGTGATGAGCAGGGAATGTATGAAATGCTTTTAAGGGTCCTGATGAGGAACGACATTTATGCAAACACAATTGCAAAGGTAGAGCCAACCTTAATGAGTTTGTGTGTAAAGTGTGACAACACCAGTAAAGAAAGTAATGATTTTGTGATAATACATTCAAATAAGGAATTAATGAGGCACAGGTAAGAAGTGTTGCCACAAACCCACTGTAGATACAAGGTGAGAAAACTTACTGAAACCTGTTGTAATCCCAAATTAACCATCAAGACAATGTTCTTAATCTGCAGAGCATTCTGATCAATAACTGCATAATGACCTCAGAGACTGGTAGACTAAATAAAAACATAATTCTAGGAGAGATGCTAGTTATCATGCTAGTCACTGTAAAGGCTGTTTTTGTCCAATTTTATTTATTACTATTTTCACATGCAATATGATGCTTCCTTTACTTACTGGACACATGAGGCAGGTTGGTGAAAAATGTCTTTAGACGTGCAGCAAGCCATTCCATGCTCTCTTGAAGGTTGGCCAGAGCCTTCAGGTCACTGACATCACGAAGGATCTCATTCTGTGGAATTAATTTGTCACCCAGGTTCCCAGTCAGCACCTCTGACTCCTTAGCAAAAGCCGCTCTGAATTAGAGAGGTTGAGTGAGTGAAAGATTTAAGATTTAGTACAGTTGGGAGTATAAACACAATATACTTTTGGCAAAGAAAAACAGTCAAAATAAACAACATTCAACAAAAATGGCCGCTGTCAAAAAAGTAAGGTCAATTTAATGATGAACTGATGCATGACTAAAAGTTAGCTCATAATGAGTGTAGAGAGACATGCCACTGAAATATATTATTGGTTTGTAGGTTGGTCTCAAAATGCCTGTTCTCTGTAATGGAAGTCAACTTCAAAAAGTTAAAACATAATAGACTGCTAAAAGGATCAATTTGCAAATGTTTGAAGAGGTTTCAAATTTTATAGTAATCTCGTGTTTATTTGCATAGTAGCTTAGTGATGTGGAGCAGAATTAGGTTTTTACACTGTTACAGTGATGTGGAAATGTCCAAATTAGGTAAACAGAAAAAAATGGATGTGAAAGAGATAATTAGACTGACAGACAGTGGGTGGCTATGAGATGAGTGGAGTACATGAACAAAAAATTTGGATGTGTTTCCGAAGAGAAATTTACGGGCACCACATTTAAAGTTTGGAGTTTTTAGTATCTCAACAGTCATAGGAGATGAAAACAGCAGGTGACGTAGGATATTTAGAAATAGTAATTCAACAGAAGGCAGAGATTTGCAGAGTGGATTAAAAAAGAAAGAAAGATAGAGGGTTGGAAGTTTGAGTCAAACTTTGGGTGACAGACATAGTGTGAGTCACCAGGATGCCTAAATCAAAATTCTTTCAACAGATGGGTGAAAGAAACAGCAAACATAAACTTAATATTCTGACCCACATACATGGGGATGTGTTGCTTATTAATTAGGCTCTATTACAGTGCTGAGTTGCCAGTCATGCAGAAGCTAATCCCCCTTTCATAGTGATGAAAACATCTTTGGCTCTCAAATCAAACAACCTTATGGTTTTCGTCTTGCTATCTCTATGCTCCCACCGTGTGTGTGTGTGTATGAGTCTGTTTGTGGGAGAAAAGCAGACAGTGCACACAATAGATTGACTTTCTTTGGCCACATAACCAATTTATTTATTTACTTTAAAATTCCACTCCAATGAGCTTCAGTGTTCCCTGAAGAGTGTACACATTCAAAGGCAATTTCGATAAGACTGACCCCCCCTGTTTCTGCCTCCAACAGCTCTCTTTATATTTTCCCATTTTGTTTTTCTCTTGTTTCTTCGCTTCCTTAAGATAAAGGGTGTTTAAAAGTGCAATTGTTACTTATTTTGTGAGTGCATTTGGGGCTCAATAATATGTGAATAAAAGAGGAATGGAATGATGGGAGCAAGGGATTATTTGCGTGATTGCTCAATTCTGAATGAGTGTGTCTACTTCTGTCTGTATTGTTTGTGCTGCTGCTGTGTTTGTTTAACTTTTATTTCTTTATGACACAATTGTACATGTACTGACACAGTGACATAGGTACATTTCTATGAACAGCTAGTATATACAGTATGTGCTCAGTGTGTATTTGTGTGTGTACCGGGTAAAGTCCTCTTCATCTTCTCTCTTCTGTCGGGTTTGTCTGGGTTGGGCCATGTTTGCCCAGTTAGGGAGAGACTGAAGCAAACGACTGATGTCTTCATCTTTGGACCAAGAGGCACTGATGGTGAGCTTCTCCTCACACTGGACAATACTCCTGAGTGACACAGAGAGACATAATGACATACAGACAAACAGTACATAAGTATTTTATGTTGTTTGTTTACAGAGACAACAAACTGGGGAAAGCTGGCAACAGTTTCCTCATTTGTTTGTCTGGGTTGGAAAAAAACAACCATAAATATCATACTAATACTTTATACAGGAGACATAAACACTCAAGGGTTTCACATCTATGCTCAAAAGGACAAAGGGAGACAGTGAGAGACCAAAACTTGCTCATGCGGAAATGCACATAGTAATACAGCACACATACACAAACACAACTACAAACATTCTGTCTCTTTGTTGGGCTTGTCTTAATTACTTGCAGGCCCAAGTTAGATCGAGGTTGACCCGTGACAGAGTCCAGATGGACTCCGAGCAGTCTGTCTGTTCTTTCCTGCATCTCCTGGCCCGTTCATCACTCCCTCCCTTTCCTTTCCCCATACTCTTGAACCCTTGCTTTACCTGGCCAGGTGTTACAGGGTCACAGAGGAGCACAGATGAATGACCTCTCATAGCACCAATGTAATCAAAGATGATTTTTCCAGATGTTGTTTTTGGGGTTTAGTGTATTTTTAATGCCCATTGATCCCAAATCCAACTCAAAACTGACAACTACACAGAATTTAAACAATAAAAAGAAAAACAACTACAAAGAAAAAGCAGGCAGGTTGGTGCTCTTTTACCTGTAGGCTGTGTTGCAGATTTCCTTGTACTCCTTTAGCTTGTCGCACACCATCTCGAGGAACTGGTTGGAATAGGCACTCAGGTCCTGCATCAGGCTCATCAGATCCTGGATGGACTTCTCCACCACTACCGTGCTCTAGAGGCAGAAAGCAGACAAATCAGTGTTAAGCTTTAAACTGTAACAGGCTGAGAGTAAGTATTTGTGTACACATTTGTCACAGTGCACCCATCACCAGGAGCCATGGCAGGGCTGTGACAGCAGCCATTACAGATTAGCCACTCCTGCATGACTAATAGCTGGCCCGGGAACAGCAGAGCGACTTCAAATCCCCAGACACACTCACAAAAAGAGAGAGAAACTTTTCAAAACACACACCTTTGAGTTAAATGAGATTACAACTCAGTGTGTTCCAGTTCGTCTGCCCCTAGCACTTAACAAATCTATCCTAAATCTCCAATAGAAGTGATAACTGGCAGTTAGTCTGGCTTTGCTGAACCCTCTCTGAAACGTACTAGCATGACCATGTTTGTTGCAGAGTAACCCAATTCAAAGATATACAGACAGGAAATCTTAAGTATGTCATCTCTATTCATCATTCATATTCATATTCAGATCACTCTATTACTAGGTCAACTTAATATGAAATTGTATCTTTCAGGAATGACAAAGATGAACCTGCACTAAATCCAAACAAACACAGATGCAGAGAGTATAACTACATGACTGTCACTGTTACATTCTGCCTGATGATCTACTTAAGAGAGTAGATCTTATTTACTCTAACACTTAATTATGTTTGAAATACAGAATAAGCCATGATATGAATAACTTGGCCAAAAAAAAAAGGAATTAGACTTCATATACTGCATGGTGTAGGTGTAAGTATCATCTCTGTAATTTCATCATCAATAATTTCTTTTTGAAATAGTCTCATTACATTCAAGGCCAGTAGCTAACAGCCAAAATGGCTGCAGAGACTATCTAGGTAGGGGGCAGTAGTGACTGTAATTGATCTTCAAAAAATATGGAAGGAACCCTGATGTGATAGAATGATATAAATATTAATAGCTCTTTCTCCATTTCTGCCAACCCCCCCCCCATTCTGTCACAGACAGACAAGCAATATATGCACATTCACGGACACACACAAACTGCAGCCGCTCTACTGAGGAAGGTAACGATCCATAGCAGTGCCCATGCCCATGGAGTGCTAACCAAGGCCATGTCTCAGCCAAGGGAACACCCTTTATTGTCCATGCCTGACTCCCTGTCAGCCTGCCAGGGTAGGAAGAAAAACACAGACCCCACAGGAGGGTGAGCTGTTTCTGGTGATCAGGCAGCAACTATCCACTGGTGGAATGGTAAAATGTTGTATACTGATGACAACGCTGCCAATTCCTGGTACCATGTCAACAGTGATAAAAAAATGCAGTGATGACAACATGCAAATTTTGGAATACCTGAAGAGACATTTCTTTAAGTTCAATTGGTCAGGTCATGTTGTAGAGTCAGCACTGCTGAGGCTGCAAAAGGTTTAAGTTGGTGGTTCAGGGAAACTTCAGCAGTTAGGGCATGACTTACTTTCTCAGACAGCAAGTCCAGATAATGAAGTGCATTTTGGTGCTGGAAATGTTTTTAATGTTCAATTTGGCTTTACAAAAATGTGATTTGGGTTAATTTAAACTGGACTGAATGAGTACATTGACAGCCTCAATGCTTTTGGGAAAATGCAATTGCTACACTTGAGAGAACTATCAGCAAGTAAATGCCATACAAGAATGGCAGATATGAAATACATAAACAGATGATTTAAATTAAATTCATTCATTCATGCACTTAGTATGAGTATGAATTCTTATTTAGGATGTCTCACTACTTTTCCGGGTGCCAATACAGATACTGATATCACAACCTTAAGTATATAACAATACTTAATAAACAGTCTGATACAATACTAAGCTGTTTCCAACAAAATTCTGCTCCCATAAATAAAACATGAACATCTCACAACATGATTCAGGTTAAATGCTGTTGCTGCTTTTCATTTTATTTTTTTCTACAATCGACAATTAGTGAAGTATTACCATTTCAACAAGATATTCACAGTTCATTTTTCTTTTTAATGATACCTAACCATTGAATTTGGTTATATAACAAATAATCAAAAATCTTATGTACAGTCAAACTTATAACAGTGTCCCCCAATCTTGCCCTCTCTACTTTGAGGTCTTACAGAATTCAATAGCAAGCCAAGTCACTGAATGGAGACAAGTAAACAATGGATGCCTGATCCATTACTCCTGCTCTAACAAATACTCCTGTGCTCAGCTCCCTTGTCTAATTCTGCTCATTTAACACAGCCATTTGTCTTAGGCAGCAGAAATCATTAAAAAGTAATCAAGGGTACAGACTAAGAAAGGGAGGGCTGAGAGTGTGTGAGTGTGTGAGTGAGTGAGTGAGTGAGTGAGTGAGTGAGTGAGTGAGTGAGTGAGTGAGTGAGTGAGTGAGTGAGTGAGTGAGTGAAAGTGGTAGAGACAGGATGCTCCGCTATGCCTTTCTGTCCTACTTGACTGTTACAAAAGAACAACATGCTTTATGGAAGCCTCTCTGTCTATATCTATCTTAACTCTCATCTCCCTATCCAGTGATTCAAGATTTAAGGTCAACATACTATGCTACCAAGTAGAAAAAACCCATGTTTACCAAGTAATTCTATTTCACAGTATACTATTACCCCTTAAAGTCAGCATGGCTGCACTTTACCTCTCTTCTTTCACATCATTATTACGTAAAAAGCACAGGCATCAAGGAAAATTAGACTTGATTCTTGCAATAGAATTGCAGATTCTGCAGGGGTAAACTGTTGTTAAGAAGGAAATGAAGGCCACGGCCAGAGCAGTTTAATGACAGCAGCAAGGCAGAGTGAGCATTCAGACTGGCGCCTCAGCAGAAAAAAGCTGTTAATGCATGGTCATCACTACAGAAACTGCCCTGAGCCAGTGTTAAAAGTAGTTGCTTCCTTTGGTGGAGTGAGTCAAAAGCACAACACAGGGGATGGCATTAATACAGTATACAGATAAACTCAGTGTGCTCATATACTGCTGGCTAAATGTGAAGTGTCATCCTGAGGTAAACAAAAGAAAGATATATATATAAAAAGTTTTTGATTTACTCAGGCTCACTTGGACTATGCTGTTTCTTGCCAAGGTTTTGTTCATAGGTGAATGTTTGCTCTCTGTAAATAACATTTCTAAAAATACAGTTTATGCCTGTTTTATTTATTTGGTGCTACACACTGTAAATTAAAGCATGTTAAAGCTGCAGTGCATAACTTTTTTTTGGGGGGGGGGGTTATTATTCTGCCTCTGTTTGGTGTTCATTACCTTTAGCAATGTAACATTACTATCAGACCTCATCAAGGGAGTGCTTGTGTTTATACAGCATCAGCATGGGGTGGCAAGATCTGTTTGTCCCCATTTTTGTGGGTCCTTCATTGTATTTTCAGTCATACTTGAACTTATTTACTAGCAGAATGTTGATGTTGCATCCATCTCTCTTTACCCAGCTATGCTGAACCAGTTGTGTGGAGCTGGTAGGTTTAATCAGCACTGTGAGAACTCATGGACATTTGTTTATATTTAAAAGTCACACAGTACATTTTAATCCTGTGATTGTCAGTTATCCTCATTAAGTGTGCCTATCGTGTGTTTTCTAATGTCAACGTAGAAGGGGGGTGTGAGGGCCTCAGATCTGACTCGGAAATGAATCGTGGATTTCCTCATTAAAATAACAGGATGTCCATCAAGGTTGTCTGGGGTCAGAGTGTTCGACCCCACACTCACTGCCACTTCATTCATACTCTGACCCCAGACCGCTGACTTGTGTAATGTCTCTGCCATGCCATTCACACGAGTGATCAAGGGTTGCCAAAATAATAAGTAGTGGGACTACACCAGCTGCACACACACACCAACACACATCAACAAGAACACATGCAAAGATAACCTCTGTCAACCCCTTTTCTCTATCACACACACTGACACCCTGAGACACACACACACACTCACTTTCTCACTCTCTCTCTCTCTCTCTCTCTCTCTCTCTCTCTCTCTCTCTCTCTCTCTCTCTCTCTCTCTCTCTCTCTCTCTCTCTCGGGTAAAAGAGTGCTGGTCATGATTGGGACATTGTCTTGACAGATCATTCATCAAAGTCAGTACTGAGCCCTGCTTTCGAAAACTCCCCTGACACACAGCGGATGGCCCTCCTGCTTGTGCCAGCTCAACCAAAACACATGCTTCTTCGTGTGTGTGCATGTGTGTGCTTTTATTGAACTAGGCAGTGTCCTTTTGTCTTTTCAAATGCACATAATGTCACCTGAAAAGCAGACAAATAAAAAAAGCAGCTTAATTAATCCCCTCATGGGGTTTAATTCAGTAAGATCAGGCCCAGTATCTAAAAATCAGAGTAACCTAAAAAATATGTTGTCTTCTGTATTTGTGTGTCTTCTGTATAATGTGTTTATTGAGTGCATTGCTTTCAATATTTGCAATAAAGGAAAACACCATGATTTCCTTTAATAAAGATTTTCTGTCTTATATGCATACAACACAAAAGTCACACATAAACTCAACTTAGCTCTACTGAAATTAAATTAATTTTACCAATCAAGGGCTGCCACATCATTTAATGATGTATTTCCAGCTAAAGAAAATTAAATAATATACATATCAATTTTGCTTTGATGCTCAATAATGCGTGAGAAACACATTATTGTGACATATATATACAGTACATAGCTTAAGGGTGGACAAAACGAAATGATTAAAAGAACATTTTTTTCTTTCTCACCTCCACCATCATCACATCTGATGCAAAGCTGAACCCAGTGTTTTGGTCTTCTAATTGAGAAATCAGGAGCAATATCACACTTGGCTGATCTCAGACAGGATCCCAGACAATATACTTCGTATTTACTCCCACACATAAATGCTAATATATAGAATTGAATCTGTGGCTCCTGCATAAATCACTCCAAAAGTTTAGATTTAATTCCTCAGTGAGAGCCAAACAAGTCATATTATTGATTACATCACCATCTTGGTGTTTCTGTCTTCTAAATTATAACATTTCCTTCAGCTGGATATGAGAGGAATGTTCCTATCATTTCATAAAATTATCACTAACTTCTATCAATTATGATAATTTATTCAACTAATGAACTGGTTTGGGCTTTCAGTGGGGGTGTTTAAGTATGAAGAAGTTTAGATGAGGAAGTAAAAAACAAATTGTAGTTTGATGAGTTCTGTGTGGGGTTTACATTCTTCTCTGTGCCCTATTTGGACCATCTGGTTCCATTGTATTGTGTAGGCACATGCAGAGATATACAGTACATACACAAAGTCATTTAGAAATTCTGAGCACTAACCTGCCACAAAAAAAAAAAAAAAAAATCAAGCTGTAATTTTTTTTTTTTTTATCAGACACCCACAGCCGAAATCTTCTTTCCTTCAAACCAACAGACATGTTTGCGTTACATCTGACATTTCAACTTCTCTCTCTCACTCACTTACTCACTTACTCCAAAGGCAAAGATTGTGTCTCATTATACATAGAGGCTCTGTCGGTGGTAAAAATGCATGGTGTGAACCTGCACCTCCTAAGGCTGTAGTCTCCCAGTCTGTTTTCTTGGCTGATTTAAATGCTGTCTGTCACTACACACTGAGAGACAAGCAAGCTCTAGTTTGTTTTTAAAATATATAGCTGTTACAGTGATGCAAGCACAGTGGGGTTTCCTGGACTGGGAACCCTTTGCCTTCCACGTGAATGGTTAAATTGGGCTCAGACTTCTGGACTCCACCGTATATGAACAGAATAAACATGTGTCACTTTTGTGAGGAATGTAGACAAAGGCAGGTTGGAGGCTCAGGGCAGCTGGGCACAAGCCTGAGGAGTACATGTGTTTGGTGAGAGATAACCACGCAAAGGTGGGTGGCGGGGACTGTTACACCTCAGGCAACGAGGAAGGAGGCAGCAGAGAAATAAGGTTTGGAGGTAAAGAAGACTCAAATAAGTCAGCAGCTTTAAAATTTCAGAGGATTAGAGTCAAGGTAATAAAATAAATAACAGAAAAAGTGCGTCTATTTGCAGAGAATAAATGATATCAAAAAAAAAAAAGTTAATTACAAGGCGTTTAATGATTCCTGTTTGCTAGATTTGCTGTTGTTAGCTTCTGGTAGATGTAAATATAAATTTAAACGTATTTAAAACTGTACACATTGAACAGTCAATGATTCAAATATGTTTTTCAGCATTTCATGTCCCAACTCATGTACATCCAATTACCCAGCTTAGATTACAGTAATAGATAATCTAACACAAAGAGACATATTTAAAGCATTAGAGGATTGGTTGCAACTTCTTCAATTAAATTTAAAGAGACATGTTTGTAGAGCATTTAAAATGGCAAACAAAACAGTCAGGAAACTTACCATTCAATCCTAGTAACTCCTCTTTCAGAAGGTCTAAGATTCTATTGGGACAAGCTCAGAATATAATTAAAAAGAAAAAGCATCCAGAAAATACCACATTGCCTTTGCGATTACAAAAATCTATTTCTCTGTAGAGGAGTAAAAAGACACCAGAGCTACCCATTTCAAGAGCAAACAAGGGTGCTTTTTGTATTAAGGTGCCTAACTCCTGGATAATTCTAAACAGCTGTAACATAGAACTAGATGCCTAGAGACCATTTCATGACAGATAATGTGGTAGGGGGCTGCAGAAACATTTGGACTAAATGAAAAAAGCATTGTGATACTTTATTTTATGGTGAAAAGGCCTATTTCGGAATGGGTGTTTCAGTGAGGATTTCTTTTCACTGATAAACATGGAAATGGCTTTTCAATTTGTTTCCGGTAATGTTAATGGTGTGCGTCATGTTCGTGTATGTCTATCTGTGTGCAAACCACCCTCATATTCTCTTCCCTACTTCCTCCAACTTGTATCCCAATCACAGGCCATGGTTGACGCAGCTATAAGAGGTGTATTATGTTGTGATTGCTGATGGGATGTGGGTGTTTAGAGTCACCTCAGTGAAGGCAAGCTGCTCCCCCCACGCTGTAATCGTCCACTGTGTATGCATTTGTGTGTTTGTGTGTGATGGTGAGGTGTTTGTAGGGGACTGGGGGCTAGGGAGGCAATAAACAGGAAGCGATCAGCTCCCGACAAACAAACAGTGCCCACACACCGTCGCAAATAAAAAAGGTCAGTGTCATTACAGTGACTGGAGGTGGATGTGTGCGTGTGTGCATGTACAAGTAACCCGTGCCTGTTTCCAGTCTCTTTCACACAGAGCTACATGTGAATATGAAATTTAAAAGGTCAACATCATTAGCAGGCCATTGGCAGCTGAATGTATCTGCAGTGCGGTGAGCACATCTGCATGCGGACAGTGGGTGAAAGAGTTCACTCTTCATCAGGCTCCAGAACAAGTTCTGCCCATACATACACCCAAAAAACAGCCAAATAAACAGGAATAACAAATGCAGGCACAGTTTCGTCACATCCACATGGAAACAGAACTTTATCTTTACAGTCTTCTTTGTTGTTTTTAAAAAATTTTCCGTAAATACAGCATCATTTCAAGAAAGTCTTCTTTTGCATGAAACCCCCAAAAATGACTCTAAGCACTGTAGTATAAATGCCATGCCTGTATGTTGCACTGTGACGCTGTAATAGTAATACACCAAAAAAAGAGGAGGAGATAGTAGCGTATTGGTTGTATACACATAAATGTAAGGTTGTTGTTTTGAGATTTTTCCAAAATTAGCATTTCAGTGCTCCCAAAACACCGGTTCCATGTGGATAAAAGTTAAATTAAGTGGATTCTCCTGAACTCCTTTTTATAGTTACGGCCCCCTATGTTCACAACATGAACATGAACATGCACTTTCTATCATTTGGTGTAGAACTGCAAAAACAAATATCAATTATTAATCCCCCTATTTTGATAAACAATTACATGGATTAAGTATTTTTTATTAAATAAGTTTCTGTTTTTCTCTCCTCTATGACAATAAACTAAATATCTTTGTTTTGTGGACAAGACAAAACAAAACATTTGAGGTTAATAAAAAACAGATTTACATTTTCTGCTTTTATGGACAATATAACTGGACAATATACTATAAATAGAGAAAATGACAGCCTGATCAAACTAATTAGTTGCAAGTCGGACTGCAACTGTTTATCAACTAACCAATTACAAAATGTAACACCTTTAGACAATCAAGTAAAACGAGCTCTCTGATTTTTCAGCTCCACGTATATGAATTGTTTCTGGTTTCTTTGCTCCATATAACAATATATATATATATATATATATATATATATATATATAATCGATCATGAAAATAAACGTTAGTTGCTCCCTAGTACTGAGTCAAGGCTGACAAAAGCTCAGTGAAACTCAAGGGAAGAGCAAGGCCTTATGTGAAATATAACTGTGGCTTGGGGTGGTAATGGCTGTTGAATTAAATAATCAGACCACAAACAAGTTATCATCATAAACTTAAGCACATCACAAAAGTAGGACTGTAGATGGTTCAGCAGCACTGCAAGAGAGAAACATGGTCACAAGGTGTGAAACTGCATGCACACATGCGTATGCTTGTATGTTAGTGTGTCAAAAAGTGAGTGTGTAAAGGGGACATAACTCCTAGCAAGATTAATGGAGCCAATCTCCAGAGCTATCCAGCAGAGTGACCATTCCCTCCCTATCCTACTTTCCTCTATTTTCTTCCCCAGCTCTCCCTCCCTCGATCTACCTCTAATTAAATGAATCAATCAGCGGCAACACCAAAACTGGACAGATAGCAGCACTGCTAGGGCCTACAGCATGCATGTTTGTGTGTTTGTACACTGTTAGAGTCCAGCCCAAGTAAAAAAGCAGAGAAAAGAAGGGTGGAAAGTGAATAACCAGAGCTACAAGAGAGGTATGGTAAAGAAAAACAAAGATGTTAGGGAAAAAGAAGAAAGCCAGATATCAGATAACAGGAAAAAATAAAGAGGCCTCAGATTCATGGCTTGGTCATCTTCCTTCTTTCTTTAACACCACGGCTCCACTGAAGACTTATCAGCTCAGCAAATGCTATCACACAGAATTACGAATGGACAATATCCTTTTCTATTGAACTATATACTGTCCCAGTCAGCCATTATCTCTCACATTCCAAATGGACAATATAGAGGCAATGTCAGGCTCATAATCCTATCATTATTATGTAATATATAAACATGATACATAAATGCAGTACTTGACACTTCTGGTGTATAGTGATAGGCAAATCACTGTCCATATCAATTTTACTTATTAACCTAAGCCCAGACTGTATGTGCATCGCTGCCTGTGAAAGAATGGTCACCTTGATTCATGTGCAGTGTTTCCACAAAGTCATTCAGTCAGTTTTTACTGGTAAGATATCCTTGAGAAAGGTACCAATAACTCATATCACAAATGTATTTAAAAACATGGGTTCACCCCAAAATGATATGGTGGCACATCTATGAATATTATTATTATAAACATAGATGGGGGCTATAACCCTATCACATATATACCTAAAGGTCAGAAACTAATATAAACATGATGTATATAACTTCTGCCAGAGAGATATCTTGATGTGCATAAAGAATTGTTTAAAAAGTATAAGTGTGCACTGGCATATCCAGACAATGTCATTAAATTTCTGTTTGGCTCTCGAATCCTTAGCTCCATTCCAAAACTGACAAAACTTTACATGCTAAATGCTAATGTCTCCAGTTCAAACTATTGCACACATTAATGTGTGCTTCAATGGTTGCAGAGAGCAGATGTGTCTATAAAATGTGCTCCCCTATGGTTTCCCTGTATGGAGCTGCAGCCAGGGTGTGTATGAGAGAGGGTGTTTAATGTGGTGTAGCAATATTGAGGCCTCTCCCTCCTGTCAGCCACACTGGTTCTGATGCCAGTGGTGTGTGTCTGTCTCTGATAACACCTGGCACAGACAGTATCAAAGCACTTAAATGGAGCACATACAGTACATGTGTGCGCACAAGAATGCTCACACTCAAATGTGTGCACAGATATCATCCACAGATGGACACACACATCCACATCTGTTCAATTATTGGAAAGTTTAGCAACCATTATTTCATTCTGTCTCTGTAATTTTTAATTATCTACTGTAGCCACACAGTTGTATAGATTTACCACCTGGCTGGCGAGAAGATCCTGACATAAAGTACTTTGTGCAAATGCAATTTAAAACCTACTTTAGTTTATGTGTGAAAAAAAAAACTGTCAGACTTCTTTATCAAAAGCTCTAAGGACAGGCAAGTGAATAAAACTACACTCTGACGGAGAGTAATTTGTATGAACAGTGATGCTGCGGAAGAAGGCCATCAAAGAGAACAGTGGGAAAGTTCTCAAACTGGGGACCAAAGACAAAACGCCACACAGGTAGCAAAACAGCTTCACATGGCAGCAAATGGAGTCGTAAAAAAAAACTTACACAAATACCACCCTGACCCTCAAATGTGAACAGAAGGAGAGGAAGGGGAATAAAAGGCTCTTTTATTCAGCCCAATTAAAAAAAGGCAAAAAAAAAAAAAGCCCAAACAAAGGAAGTGTTTTATTGCACTCCCCACTATCAGCAGAAAGGCTCATTAGCCACAGCAGCATAATTAGCAAGATGCTGCACTCCTCGTTAAGGAGGGGCCCAAGCTGTAAACAAACCCCGCTGAACTCCCAACGCCCACGGTCTCTCTCTCTGTAATGAACTGCCACTGCTGTTCCCTCCCTGTGAGAAAACCAGGCACACCGACAGAAAGGTTCTGACAGTAACAAACACACAGAATACACACACTGACAAACATACTGTATATCCAAGGACATTTGCATGGAGACACATCTATACACGCCACAAAACATGTGAAACATACATTTCAGACACAGAGTGATACTCAACCAATCACCGAGTATCTGACATCTGAGACATGGACACATCTTGCCAAGTATCTCAATCTTGACAATGCTGTAATCTTCAACCTGCCATGAGCCTGTTTTAAACAAGACAAGCTGCCAAAATGAACAAGATGCTACCCTGTACTTAAATATGGTGCAGTAGCCGATGAGGAAGTCATTATCAGAATTTTTTGTATCATCAAATTCTAAAAACTGATGACAAACCTGGCAAAGGCTAGCGAATACACTGTATCCATTGAGGACATATAATTCTCAACACCTGTACAACTGATGTCCTTTAACAAAATAATATGACATTAAATACACTACTAGTCAAAAGTGTGGACACAACGTCTCATTTAATGTGGTCCAAAGGTGTGTTCAAACTTTTGACTGGTAGTGTATGTAGTTCCCACATTACTGAAGTTGTTATGAGTATTTTGGACATTCCTCACCTGCAACACGGGTCTCTGGACACCAAGAACCTTCATGGTATCAGCGCTTGCGAGGATCTTAAGTGGGTCAGCTGCCTTACTCACTGCTTCAATGTCTTTGTTGATCTCTGTTCGCACCTAATGGTTCAGTACAAAAGTGTATGTTAAATTTGAAATAGACAGCTAGAAGACACACAGTTTTCCATTGGGAGTCAAGCTCCACTTATTCAATTTCTCGAAAAGAACAACTCAATTGTTTATTACTTTGTATTTTTTGTTTTTTACTTTTTCATTGTATTTTTCTTGGTTCTGAATTGACATTTCATTTGGCATTATCTGCCTTTGGGCAATTCAGGTGGGAAACCTTACACTTGGAAACTGTGTGGTTATGTAAGAACAGATATTCTATAAAGGTAACGTGGAGAAGATTAAGTCATGCAATAGTCACTAGTGCTATGCCATTGTGATTTTTAGCACTGTCAGAAAAGAGAAACCCAGAGGGGGTAAAATAGAACGGTCAGGTCAATTGATTTTTGGGACTCAGCGCCGTATAACTGTATCAATGGAATTTTCTGATATAGTAAGAAAGGTTCCAACTATTGAATAACATGTACAGACTTTTGCTTTTAAGGAGAGAAAGCATAAGCACCTGTTTTTTTAATACATAAAATGAAAATCAATTTTTTTAATTAGTGCTACCAATGTCCAATAGCTTTGGTATTTTAAAAAAATGTAATTGCCTTTAAAAGCTCCCGTGTTTCATGAAAGTATTGCTCTTAATGCCTGTGTATTCATTTCACAAACCTGATTAAGAAAGAGGTCATTGATGTAGTAAGTGAGAAAGGTCCGGAGCTGACACTGCTTTGCCTGGCCTGGCCCCATGTTCATCTCTATCTCCTGGATGAATCTGAACAGAGGAGTAAGAAAGAACTTTGAGGATCCCAGCATTTTAAACATATAACACAATAAAACAATGAGACACAGACTTGGGATCAGAAACACAAACTTTGCATTAATGGGTACAAAAGGTAATATCGCTCAAGATGACTTAAAAAAAATATTAAGTGCTCATCTGGAACTCAATTCTATCAGTAAAATCACTGCACATAACAAAGATGCCAATAAGGCTATATGTCATTATTGCAAGTTAAAGTGTCACTTAGTGTGACCTACTCTTACACTTGAACAATATCACAACCCTGGATTTCTTAAAACTAGAGTGGAAACATAATTAATGTTGCATTTGTCCTACTATTTCATGTCAAGAAAAAACTCATTGGCAGATTGCTAATATATTAGACAACTTGCAGTCACATTATTCACTGAACACGAAACTTCACCGCTTAAAAACAGCCAAGTTGGTGGTGCACTGAGACTTTTGCACAGTACTGTATGTGCATTGTGAATTCTCCCAGGAAGCTATTGTCTGGTTGGTCAGACGGGGTCAGACAGTTATGTATGGGTTGGTAGAGGCACATGCACACCTCGTTTGTCAGAGAATCAGTGGTCACTGGCCTCTTCTCTCACACACCACTGGGCAAGCCACGCAACAGTGAGTGCCTTCTCAAGCGCTCAGCACATATAAATGCACAAATAAATCAAACTTCTCAAAAAGAATTCTTTGACCTACAGGACCTGTGATATACAATGATCTAATCATATCGAAGCAAATAATAAATATATATATATATATATATATATAGAGCGAGAGAGAGAGAGAGAGAGAGAGAGAGAGAGAGAGAGAGAGAGGGCCCACGGTTGGTGTAGTGGTTAGCACTCTTGCCTTTGCAGCAAGACGTCCCGGGTTCCCAACTTCTGCAAGAAGTTTGCATGTTCTCCCCGTGGTGCGTGGGTTCTCACCGGGTACTCCGGCTTCCTCCCACAGTCCAAAAACATGCAGATTTGGGAAAATTGTTTTATGTGAGAAAATCATGAAAAATTTAAGACAGAAGCTAGAAATA
The DNA here is from genome assembly GCA_016785285.1 of Brachirus orientalis. Classification (NCBI taxonomy): domain Eukaryota; kingdom Metazoa; phylum Chordata; class Actinopteri; order Pleuronectiformes; family Soleidae; genus Brachirus; species Brachirus orientalis. The sequence goes on along the minus strand of JAFBJR010019380.1, from coordinate 7,137,503 downwards.
ATACAGGAGCAAAGCTACAAAGATGACTGAAGAATTGATTAGACATTGCCATTTGAAAAAAAGCGGAAAAAAGAGTCCATTATTTGGAAACAGTGTTTATGCTCCAGTAGTAAGAAGTGGCGGCGAGAGCCAAGACACTGCAGCAACGCAATACAAGGAAGGACACAGTTAAGCAGGAACTGTAGATCAATAGAGGTGCATGATTGGGTAGGCAAACTTGGGCACACACACATATAAATGTGAGCTTGCACAGACACACAGAGCAAAAGCTGTACAATCACACAACTGAGCGTCGGTGCCCAATTAAGTCAGCAAGAACGACAGCAAGTGTGAGTTTGTGTGTGTGTGTATTCTTGTGTCAGAGTGAGCAAGAGAAAGACAGAGTAAGCAAGGAACCTAAACCTATTTTAAATCCTTCATTGATTCCCACTGACATTCTACCACAACTGAAAGTTAAGTGGAAGAAACTGTTCTGTGGCCTCATTAAAACTGTCAACCAATTGCAAAACAATGGGGGCCAAATATGCAGCTTCTCAGTATACATGCAGTGCGCACAATCTTAAACACTCCCTCTTCACAAAAACATACAATTTGTGCTGACAGCTTCATTTTCAAAAATCAATGTTCAGACAAAAGTTGCCAGTTTCGACCCATGTCGTCATGTTCTAAGATCCATCTCGTTCTGCTGTTATTGTCATTGTTTCAATACAAGTGGCAGGATGATGGATCTTTAAGTTAGCATTTGAGCACAGATGGATTTTTGTGGGCAGGGGCGATAACATTTGAGTAATGTGGCAGGGACGAGACAGTAAAACAGCTTTGTCTATCGAAGCGGCCATCTGGAGCAGAGCAGCATGCAACTTCATGACAATAAAGAGCCCATGGGTGTTTCAAGGATGTTTCACCAAGGTAAGTAACTGGACTAAAAGTACTGCTGGTTCTCACAATGCTTAAAAAGAATGCAAGCAAATTTATGTTTGAAGAGGAAAATTTAAGTGACAGTATACTTTTAACAAAATGGTATGAGTGATGATGAAGAGAAATCATTTAGACTTTATCGTCAAGAGGCTGTTCGACTGAGTAGATAACATGGGGCAAAGAACAGGAAATCTCTCCCAGCTCATCATCATTACAACCACATCCTCCTAACATCTGCCTCACTGATGGCATGACATACTGTATCGAGAGTAACAGCTTCTGGTGATGATTATGAGGGGTGATAACAAATGACACCAAACAAGTTAACACACAAACACACATGCAAAGATTCAAAAGCCATCAACTTGTCTCAAATCCAAATGAATCACAAACCAACAAAACTCTCAGGAGCTCTATGCTTGAAGGTTGTGTGCCGCACTAGGCCATTTACACAAAAACATATTCCAAACCTCCTACACAAAAACTTGGGGAGACAGCTCGACCTCTCACCACAGAGTGACAGCTAGTCTCATTTCGTCTCTCAAGGCTACATCTGAGCTTGACTTTCCATTCATCCAGATAGACATTCTCACTAGTTATGAGCCCCTGCATGTTACATTTGAAAAAAAAAAAAACTTAGATAGCTTCTCAACATGTCTGACTTGAGGTTTTACTGTGGATGAAAATTAAATCTTAGTCTAAAGTGTGGGTATATTAAATAATCAAATAGATTTCATACATAACACTTTTTAACAGCCTGTAACTGTTGAAGAGATGGACATCTTTACTACATAAATGCCAATTTAATGTTTAACCATTTAAGTAAAAAAAAAAAGAAAGAAAAAATGATTCCAATCCTATCAAAACCACAAGAATCTTACTTCATCTTATGTGTGACACAATGTGACATTAACAATGTCACTTTCATTGCCAGGTGAAAACAAGACACAGCAGTCAACCACATGGCAGCTTTATGCACCAGAGATCTCAGCCGAGTCACTGAGGAGACGCTGTGGAAGTGCTATGGAGACACAGCAGCAGCAACACAGTGTGTGTGGAACCTTAGTGGCCTTAATAATCTGCTTATCCATTCTCTCACGCATGCTGTTTGCAACTGGCATCAAAATAATGTGGCAGATGAACACAAAAAGAATGGCATGCATGAAAGGTTGTAACTTTAGGTATCAATTGCAGGAAGGAATCAGAATTAGATTATTAAAAAGGGCAACATGATCAACAGTGAGTTTGTGAGGCCTAAGTCCTATGTAGTGATTGTAAAAATAGTTTCTGTTAATCACCGTTAATTCACAAAAATATTCAAGCATAGATGTGGGACTTATTGTGATTTCAGCTTTGTGAAATGTGTTTAAACACTATGAGCAGGAGAGATTTTCTTTTGCTTTTTATCTATAAGAAAGCCAGTAATAAAATTAATTTCTAGATGAGGCTGGGGCTTATATATATATATATATATATATATATAATATATTATAGCTATGGATTGTTTCCTTTATCATATTATATATATCAAAAATAAAAAGAATAAATTAATTGCAGCTTATGCAATTTACTAAATTCAAAGATTAAAATTGCAATTTGAAAGTGATTAATTATTCAGCCTTAGATAAAATCCTACATTTAACACATTAAAGAGATATGCAACCAGAGTTTACAACGGGTACTACAATCCAAATCAAAACTATTTCACAGCATTGTCCCCCCTCCCTCTCCTCCACTCAGACTCAAGGTGCCAGGTATAGTTTTAGGATCCAATCCCACACAAGGCAAATGACAGATCTGCAAAGATCTGTACCACTTTTGATCTTTACTCATTTGGATTTATACCACTTTATTGAAGCATGAACATTAAAAGAATTTATAGACTTTAAATTCACTTTTAACTTCAAAATATATTGGCTGCACTTTTGTTATCATTGAAGTATTTCATTTTAAATTGTTTACTTAATCTCTGATGATATATTGTACGATGGTCATTTTACATACAATGCATTTCTTGCATACAGCCTCTTTAACTTATTGTCCACCATTTCCTTAAAAGAAATGGCTTCATCATTACCAACAGTTGTGTAGTCATTAACAGGATCTAGCACATTTACAATATCACCTTTGGCTGCTTCTACAAAGCAACAGATCTAATTTACAAACTTTACAGTTTCTTCAAATATCTATCTATTCATTACTAGTCACAGGCCACTCATCTCTCTCTCTCAAATGGAGTGTGCATCTCCACACTCGCCTTGGGGTGTGTTGTCTCCTCTGCAGCCAACATGGCTGCACCAACTGCACTCCAAACCCAGTTTCTTAGCAGCAACTGCTGATGATTGTATTTGACAGCATGTAATTATCTGTCATTAGGAAACAGATGTCAGAGCCCAGGGTCTAGGGCAGGATAATTGTAGATACTATGCCCTTTGTGTACATACGTCAAGAAACAACACTCCTGAATGGAATTAAATGTATTTATACCAAAGGGATTTGGCTAATGAGTGAACCTGGTGCTTCATAATGGCTCTCTGATTATTCACAGAAGCTTGTTAGATTATTGTTAGATTATTATGAGAATAGACAGAGACAAAGATGCTTTATAGCAGCAACTTTGAAATCGTTTCCCACTGGAAACTAAACCTAAGGTAACAAATGCTTCTTTAAATGGAAAGGGTTGGGAACCCATCATCCATCTTTATCTGCAGCAGTAGTGTAATGATGCCGAAAGAGAAATGGGATAAAGACAAAGATTTAAGAAAGACAGCAGAATAAGGGTGTGCTAAGATCGATTAGACACTCAGCATTTTTAAATCTCCTAGAATTCTCCTCTGGCACGAATCTATCAACTATGGTGCATTCTGATTTTGCTGCCTGGAGAGGAAGGCTTGATCTGTAAAGACTTGTCACACATCAAGGACAGGACAGAGTGAACCAACACCAAGTGAAAGAGGAGGAGGAAGAGTGAGTGCACATACTAAATCAGTCTGTCTTTGTCACAATAACACACACTCATAGATTAACATAAAAATACACAGCCACATGTCAATTCATCACTACACCGTATGCGACACTTAAAGGGACTTCTCTCTCTGCACTTTTTCATACTCACAGCACTGCCCAGTCACCTCAAGATTGCATAGACATAAAAAATATTTTAATGGATGTAAACTCTTATGGGTTTTATGGTACAACAAACATAAACTTTCATTTCAGTGGATCAGACAATAAATGCTAAAATGGCAGCTTTTAATTGTTATCCAACTGCTCATTTAATATTGATTCTCTGGGAATATTACACACTCCACTACACACTATACTTACTTATTTCTACAGTGGTGTTAAATTAATGAAGTCACACCCGCGAATATAAAGACCTGCTCAAGGGATTTCAAAGTATGTGTATGCAGCACTGCATAGAAATGTGAGAAAATTGAAAAGATAAATGAGGAAAGAACACAATGTGAATGGCCACGGGTGTGATCCAGAACACCTTTTATCCATTAGATATATTGGTTGAAAATATATATTGAATTTAATTCAGTGTTTCTTTAAAATGTACTCAGACCTAAACCAATTTTCTCCACTACCACTGGATGGCACTGTAACAGCTTAATCTACAAGCTCAGGCTGTATGGACAGTTTTGTGGAAGCATTAGGATTCCATTTGGTTTGACACCTCTACAGGATTTTATTTTTTGTGAGTAAGGGAGTGTATGTTTTGATGTGATGATAATGTGTGTGAATTAGTGTACAAGTATGCTTTTTTTAATAAGTGTCTGGTGAAATGCATATTGTATTCCCACATACAGCCCACACCTCTGCCAGACTCTGTGCTTGCCCCCGATACTGGACCACATGTTTTCTCCTTCTTGTTTGTGTGTGTGTGTATGCACACTTGCATGCAGTAGTATTTGTTACCTTTGTAGGGCCTTTGATGGCATAAACACCAGGACCAATAGTCCTCCTGAGAACCAAAACATGGACCTAATGAGGCAGAAGCTCATTTTTCAGGAACTGGTTGTTCAGGGCTGAGATTTGAATTGTGCTTAGGTTAAGGTTAGGGTTGGGCATTAACTGGTTATGGTTAAGGTTAGAGATACCACTTTTTTAAGCTGCCCAAATGAATTGAAGTCAATATGAGTCCTTCAATGGATAGCTGCACAGATCTGTGTGTGTACATGTCTGTTCAAAATCTTCAAAATCAACCTGTCTTTTTGAAGGTCAAGACCTTCTTTTAGGGTTAGAATTGGGTTGGGTTCATGTTAGGTTAAGGAGTAGGGTAAGACATTTAGACTTGATGGTTAAGGTTAGGGTAAGGGGGTAAGGAATGCATTTTGTTTATGAAATAGAGGCTTAGCATTTGTGTAAGGCTATAGTCTGCAGCCCAAATCTGATTTTTAAGCCTATCAAGACTGTGTCTAGTTTTTGTTTTGGCAACTGAAGAGCTAAAAAACACATCTGATCTGATTTTTCCAAAGCTGATTCAAACCACATATGGTGGTGGTTTTAAGTGCAATTCTAATCGGACTTTTACATATCTGTTTCAAGCTGAATGTCTTGGAAGGTCAGATAGGATTTCAAAGTGCCTTCTTTGTCATTTGCAATGCAACTCAAATGATGGCAACAACAGTGACATAGATCCAAAGAAAGTAGTTAATTGGAAGTGCAGTAGACAGCAGTGGAAGACAATAGTTTAATAAAAAAAAAAAAAAAAGGGATGAAAGCATGAAAGACAACAGAAGTGATACCACCAGGCATCGCTGGTCTGCCTTCCAAACCTGAGCCCACGATTTACTGCCACTTTCCTCGGGCCCTGACTGGCTGGGCTCATGATGATGTTGGCCGGTTACATAGTTTTTTTTGTTTTGTTTATTTGTCCCTGGTGGGCTACTGAAACAGTCTAAACAGTTAATTGTAATAGTGTAAGACATGTTTCAGAAATAAAGTCCAGTTTGTTGATTGAAAATACCAAACATGATTAAATAATATTGATTGACATTGTATTTTACAGTAAAAGTGACTCAGGTAGCAAGCAAGTTTTCACTCTAAATAAACCAACATAGCTAATTTAATTTGATCACTTATAGTCTGGGTGGTTAAAGAAAACCTTTAATATTGCCTGGTGATTTTCCTCTCCATTGGGAGGCATGCTGCTCCACTGTGCATGACCTACAACCTGGAGTCATCCTTGTCTTAAAAAACAATATCTCTCAATTGTCATTACTGCGCGTCTAATGGATTACTACAAGAGATGTGACTCACAGTGACTTTTCTGCTTGGCTGCGATGCAATCACTGATTTTCATAAAATCCACTTGCTCACTCTCGCTCTTGAACACTTCCCCGATTCTAATACTGGGAAGGGCGATCTGGCTTTTTCTAAATATTGGTGGGGTATGTGCTCATCATCCATATGCAAATCTATGCTCTTGGTTATAACAGCCCACTTAGTGTTTAAATCATCCTGACTTTATGGGTCAGGTTGGGTACAACTCATTGTTCTCCGTTTCTGTTGCTTCCTTGCAATCAGAAGAAAGTTTGTGCTGCAGCTCCACATAACCATTTGGGAAAGAAACAGGGACAGATTTTTGTTCATTCCTTCCTTTGGTTTATTTTTTTTAGATAACTTGTTAGATCAGATCTGATCACTTGCAATACATATAAAAAGCTGGTCAGGAAGATCAGATTCTGATTGGATATGTTTACAAATCCAGTCTGGGCTGCAGTCTAAACAAGGCCTATAAGAACAAATGAGAAAGAAAGAGAAAGAGAAAGAGAAAGAGAAAGAGAAAGAGAAAGAGAAAGAGAAAGAGAAAGTGGACAGTGTCCATCACACAATGACAAAAGATCGGCTGTTTGTTTTTTTCTGTTCAATGTATGCAGGTACAATCAGAGTAATATTAAACTTGTGACCTTGTAAATATCTAGATATATATACATTTGAGATATATAAATTCCATTTAGCCGGTCCGCTTCTGGTGCACTGCATACTGCCTCACTGTGTGTGACCTATAACCTGGAATCATCTTTGTTTTCAATTGTCATTACTGTGTGTCTACTGGACTATAACAAAAATGACTTATCTTTCTTGCACCCATAAAAACCGGAAGGGCTGGATCATTTGGTGCTGCCACAGTTAAATTAGGTCCTAATATTTCACTTGTGACAGCAAAATATCTAAAGACACAAATTCACTATCTGATTAAAAATAGTTATGAAGCTTCAAGAAACAAACCCAAATGATTCCCGAGTTCTGCTCCAGAAATGAAATTACTGCAGAGTAAGATACTGATCATTATATTTCTGTGCATTATATATCAGGGATAATGAAAAAGAACAGATGGCTCATTCCAACAATAAGTACTCCTTGTAAAATCAAAGCAGTATGCAAAACTCGAAGACCATGGAACACTATGGACTGTAAGCACTACATATACATGCACAACATGAAGAAATAGTGCAGATTAAAACCGGGACGTGTGATGTTCATTGGTATTTATCTTTTGTTAATGAAGTGATGGGGATGGTGTGTATTTTTATTTTTGCAGCAGATATTTATTTTCTCTCTGTGTATCTACATGCATTGCTTTACAGTGTGTGTATGTGTGTGCATGCACTGGCCCATCGCCAGGTGGTGCAGACCAATTAAAATGGGGAAATTGATGACCTTGGGCTATGAGCAGCAGCAGCAGCAGTAGTAGTAGTAGCAGTAGCAGACAGCTGCTTCCTGCAGACAACAGGAAATGAGATGGCCTTGTTTAGCTGACGCTGTCAACTCCAACACCATGGAGTCTCAAAGACAAATCACCACTGCACCGCTGCTACTGGCCTACTCCTCCATCTTCCTACACTGTGCTCTCCACCTTCCATCTCTTTATCCCTCTCTAATTTTGGCCTATACCATTTCTCTCACAAGTCTTTTTTTCTAAACATAAAAGTGTATTAAGCAAATACAGAGGAAGATGCTGAGTAAAGATGTGCACAGATGAATGCAAACTCTATTCTTTGATCCTAAAGTACCACATAAAGCATTTGGCCAGGAATAAGTTGGCATTTAGGGGTTTGAAATCAACATGCATATTATAGAAACAGAGATTTCCGTGTCTCTTTTTGCAGGGGCACGTTCCTTCTCCTACTACTCGGCTCATTTCATTGCCATTTACTTTTATTGATGAGTTCTACCAAGCTACATTACCAGGGTACAATGCGTTTCTTGGCATTGACCTGGCTGTTGGGTTACTCAGAAAACTGTCATCCAATCAGAGGAGAGAGGCTGAGTTTTTTTAATACATTACACAAATGACAATATTTTCTTATAGATACTCCGAAAAAACTCTTCTAAAAATTTGTAAAAATAAATATAAAGCAGAGACAATGTGCTATCATTAGAGTAAATTTGAGTTCAATGACAACAGCATGCTGGTGACTTATACTTTACTGCAGAATCATAGTCTACTGCCCATTTCCTAAAATATCAGTTGTGTGTAGTAAGTGTGTATCAAGCCCTATAAGAATCCTCCTCTCAATTGAAACTTGATTTCAGAGACACACACTTTTTCTGGCATGTTGCCTAAGGCAAGGGAATCATACCAGTGGGATTTACAAACCTGTTCACTGACAGTTCATTCCCATTCACAACAGCTTCCAAATTTTGTAGTGGAGCGGATCTTTTTATTTCTGATGGTTTGTCACCAAAGTATGAATTTCATGCAGTATAATGGCCTGTCTATGCTGTCACATGAATGGTAAGTATGAAGATTTCTGGAATAATAATGGACTCACAGCTTTGTGAGAGAGTCTTTAATGGAAGGGGGATATCAGTTATTATGATTCAAAGAAGTGATAGTATAATAGACAATGAAGACAAGTATATGCTGCATAAGAAAACGTCATTATGTTTCATTCTCTGAAGTTTAGACTTAAAGGTTTGTCTTCTTATCTGCAATAATCATAAAAACAAGACACATTGGTGTGAGATAACATTATTCGTCATTTTCAGTAGCAGGTAAAGATGTCATATTTCTCGGTCTTCTTTTTTAAATATCCTGTGAATACAGGAGCCAAGGGGAAGTCAGGCTCTTTCACATGGTACATTGAGCCATTTAGAGCAGGCAAAGATTACTCAGTGACACAATGGGAGGCTACTGGGCCTAAATTACTGCTTTTGTTACCATTGTACAATGTGAGTCAATATAGATAAAGAGGCAGGTGACAACACAGTTCATGGCTGCTCACATAGTGTGTGTGTGTAGCTGTGCTGTGGTCCCTTCAAACGCTTATGTTCTTAAGAGCCACCTATTATGCAGATAGCCAGATGCAGGCAAAACCTGTATCCTGTCTGATTGTCCTATGCTTAATGCTCAAGTATTTAAGAGATTGCCTCCCTCTTCTATAACAGGTCTGATTATTAAGCAGCACTCTTAAGTGGCCTCCCATGGGTGACATTTAGTGAAAAAGGGAAAAAGGGGCTGCTTTATTAAAGTAATCCAGGAAGTTAAAAAAAAACAAAGCTGACTGGGTAGACACCAGCAATACCTCAATAGTGACTCATATTCACACTATATAAAATTAGGCATTTTTCTAAATCCTGGTAAATAATGAAAGGCACCACCTAGGTTGATTTCTACATTGAAATGTCACTAGGTAAAAACAATTGTATAATCCTGAAATTTTAATCTGGGAGTGATCGTAATATGAACATTAAACAGTGGTTACATCTAACAAAATAAAAAGCAAGCCTAAAATTTGAATGTGCCAAGAATTATAGCATTAACTCAAGAAAGAGACCATGTATCCACATAAACACACACGCACACATTATGAAAATAAAGATGATTTTTGATCAAAGTGATCAAAGGATACTTTTGTGGTTTTCATGAATGACACAGCATGGCTGTAATGGCACCCATCCCTGGGAGGGTTAAGTGGAAAGGCACTTTTCAATTTGCCATAAACTACTGAGAAAAACACTTAACCACACAACACACATAAAAGGCTGGCAGCAGAGATGGACACAAGGATGTGTTTCTTTTCCCAAAAGGGCAAAGTAAAAGGAAAGTAGAGCTGAAGAATCTTGGCAAGTTGAGGTCAAAAAGATTGCTCAGTGGAAATGGCAATGGTTTTGATATTTTCTAAGAGGTACAATTGCCACAGGTGAGAAAACCATTCTTTTGATTTATATAAATACTATATACAGTATAACAAGAATTTTGCTTCAGCAGAAAACTACTCTCAGTTTTGATGATGTCTTTTTCTTCAGTTCTTTCAGCAGAGTATACAAGCACTGCATCGTATCATAGATGTCTAAATGTTGATGGATTCCTTCTAACAGGTTGCTAGGTGAGCCGTGTCACGTCACATTCTCCTCTGATTAAAAAAACACTTTATATTTATCACCTCTTATCCTCAATGTATGCCTTTATCTCCCCCTCTCTATTTCCTACACTTCATTTCACTCCTTTTTCTCTCTCTACTATCTCTTATCCCCTGAAATGCTTGTGACTCTTCCCTCTCCCTCATCTTTCTCTCTCACCCTCTTTCTTACCCAATTCCTCCACCTCTACTCTATTTTTACCACTCCAGTGCCGTTATCTCTCTGTGGCACCATTTTTACCCCTCCTCCCCTCTGTGCCATACCTTTCCTCCATCTCTCTTCTGTCTCTCTCTCTCTCTGCGTTCCATTCCATTTAGACCTTTATGTTAGCGTAGGACTTTCCATCCTGTGGCGTCCAAGTAGTAAATTGAAATGGTTCTGGGGGCACCATTGAAGCCTGATTGAATTTAAAAAGAGAAAGTGCCATAAAGAGAACCAGTGTTGAGAGGTCTGTAATACACCAAAGGGCTCCCAAAGCTATGACAGTGTTGACAGGAATGGGGGGGGGGTTACAGGAGGTGAAGAGGAAGAGGGAGGTGAGAGAGGGATGGAAGGACAAAGTAAAGGTGGAAGGAAGTAGTGAAATAATAAAAATTAAAGAGTGAAAAAAGAGAGTAAGAAGGTGGGATGCATAAAACTGTTAATCGGCATGAAAACCAGCATATTACTTGTTGCACGTAAGGAGAGAAACACAAAAACCTTCACAAGAGCACACACTTGATAGTGACACCTCCCTGAAATGCCTCAATCACGGTTTGCATGGTCTGGAGGGAGCGAGGTGACAGGGCTCATATTGGAGACGACCAACAAAATGCAATTCCAGGAAGTCAGCTCTAGGGCTGTGTGTCTGTCATACCTACAGCTCTGATAATACTCCCACACATCACATTACACTGCTGAAATAGTCACCTCTCAGCATACAAGGCATATACTGCACACACATATCACACACATCTGCAGGCAGCTTTGTATATATTGCTGCCATGGGAAATATGATGTTAGGGGTTAAATTATTCATTGATCCTTTCATAGCTTGTCCGTGCTTCTGCTTGTTGCAGCGTCTTGTCTTGCTCTGAGTGTTGGTGTGTGTCCATTTCAAAAGGCTTTCAGGGAAAAGAGCCAAAATTGACTCAACACTGACCTTTAACTTTCCCTGCTTCACTTATAAAAGTGACAGGGGTGTGAGGGTGATGCGTTTCCATGCACATAGCCATGCACATAGCCATGCGGGAAGATCACTTTAGAAGACAGGATAACCAAAGGGAGGGGGGAAAATGGAGGGGGAGAAGGACCAATGGATCCAAACAAATTCTCTATCAAGATTCTCAGGAAAAACTGGATGATTTGCGGTTCACATCAGATCACCGCCACAGCTTTAAATTCATTAACAACATATGTAACTATAATTGATACAATCACATCAAAATGCCAATACAAAGTAGCCATTATTATTTATTAAAGTGGCCAATATTTATATAATGAACTGAAAGAAGAACTTTTAGGCAAACGGAATTCCAATATTTATTTTAACCATGAAAGTGTGCCATCTTTGATTTAAGTGGGGGCTCACCGATAAGCAGCTAGAGAGAATTTGTTGAGCCAATAATTATTCAGGATTGATTTGACAAATGGATCAGTAGCCTCAGTTAATAGGTGAGGATCAATGCAGGAAGGAAAGCCAAATTACAAATTATGGGCGAGGTCATGATATATATTGATATACAGTGTATGTGTGTATACAATTGATAAATGCATCTAATATATTGATGAGACTTTAATAGAGGATTATTTCTACTCAGTTGCTTTGAAAGTGTGTTTAAAAAATTACATTGCATGATGTTTCTACAATTCCTTTTTAGTTTTACATCCATAATTAAACTAAGGAGCCAGTAATTACTGAAAATATTAATCTTAGTCTTTCTCACTAAGATACCAGAAAAATACCACAAAAAACATAGAGAGGAGCTATAATGACATGCATGATTAAAATGTATGTCTCATCATTAGATGTCAAAATGTATACATACAGAGTTGACAATGATGTGGTATAAATGCACTGTGCTTATAATTTTGAGACCCAAAATATGGATAACATAAAGGATGGTTAGGAGCAATTTTAAAAAGTATTAAGGATTTTGCTGTTGTGAGAAATTCACTAATGTACCTATACATGCCCAGAATTCAATTTGTCTACTCCATTAGATATATGAATATAAAAAAAAATATGAGGCATGTCACAATTGCTCTATGTAAATAGAACATGAACCCACCTTCAACATGAACCAACCTTTCCAAGTATGAATGAGGAAACTGATAGTGTTATCTACTCAACTCTTTGATCAACTCACCCAAGACTTAATATTTTTCAATTTCACTCCACTGTTTTTCAGTGTGATGAAGGTGTTTGCCAGCCTACGTCCTGGAATGCTCTCATAACCTTGGTGCAGTTGCCAAGGGAGCCAGCGTGATTCAATATTTCTGTTTCTCATCCTTCCAACCTCATTTACACTTGACACCTGACATTTGCATAATGGCCTCGCTCCATCTCCCATCTAGTGAAATGCAAGATGGGTGTGAGGTGGTTGTGGTTGTGTGTGTGTGTGTGTGTGTGCATGAGCATGTGTGGTTTTGGTTGGTATTCATGCTTGTTCAGTTGCGATGAGTCCATATGGTTTTCTATAATGTGTTTGTGTGTGTGCGCGTGTGTGTGTCTCAGGCAGGGGTTAAATGACTTCCTTCTTAATCTAGCTCATTAAGCCTGTAGAGAGCTTTTGAGTGCACCACACTGGCTGATTTGGGACAATTTAAAAAAACACTGACAGGAACATGTAGATGTGGATGCTAATCAGGGATGATATGACCCCAATCAGTCAGAGACAGATATTTGGATGTCAGAACATGAGACTTTGTCTTTTATTTTTATTTTTTTATTATTATTATTTTTTTTTTTTACAATCTAAGGTGAGTGAAATTCTGATGGAGTGCTATGAAAACAGTGCTGTAAGAGAGCTTCAGAGCTCTGCATCAGACTGCTCTGTTCATTCATCTCAAGGACTGCTGGAAAGCATATTCAATGCATCGCTGTGCTGAAGAGTGCACCTCATCAGAAAAGGGCTGTGGCAGAATATTCCCATGTCAACAAACTAGTAAATCATACTCACTGTCTAAACCTGAAAGTAGGTCTACCTTGATTCAGCAAACTGATTGTGTTTATTTCAAAAGACTTTACATAACCTTCAGTTTTTTTAAATAATGAAAATATTTCTTAGCTTACACCTCAGCCCTTTCTTTTTTTCCCAAACACTAACACTGTGAATTTATTGATTTTTTTTGCATTTATTAATTTCCTTATTAATTTCACACAAATCTACGCAGTGTGCACTCAATTTGACAGCTACATTTGAATAGTAATCCAGGTTCTTTCTTTATAATTATATAGCATTCCATGCCTAATTTCAGGGTGCACAAAAGCTTTTAGGTCTTCTTTGAATTCTTTACATATAACACACACAGAGATGAACCAGCACATGCACAGAATCCTGCTCCTGATGAAAGTTTTCTTTCTCTGCATACCTCTGCAAATATTATAGAAACAATCTCTCTTTCTCATAACAAACCAATTTGTCACATGTGCTGTGTCTCATATATTTATCATGATATCTTTATGGAGTGCCACTGACAAAAAAAGAAAAATAATATAATCCTCCCCCACATCCCTTCTAGCCAGAAAGCTAGTGAGCTAGAGCAGAGAAACATTGTACTTAGCAAATTGCATTTGAAACCGGGGGGAATAAATACTACAGATAAAGACTGCTCTAATGTGCTCAAATCCATTAGAAATCTCATATTCCCTCATAGCTGAAATCACATTACAAGATGCCCCTAATGTCATTTCACAGGGTTTTTCCACCAGCATTTGCTGCCAAGATGAGACGCTAACATCAAACATAATGGATTTTTGCCTTTTCCTTTCACTCCCTATCTCCCTTATGTTGTTCATTTCCATCCTTGAGTTTGTTCTGTCCTATTCTGGCTGAAATTCCATTCCCATCTTCATTTTTGTGGTTGAGAGTTCTATTGTGGGTAGATGTAATGAATTTAGCCAGTTTTCAGAGAAGCAACCACTTATAGGTAGAAAGAGGCTGTTTACACTTTTGCTGCTCATCAGCCCATGGGAAATGAGGCAGTTAAGTGTTGTTACACTTTATTGCTAAAGTGTTTCTATTCCTTGACTTCCCATGTTTCACTTATTCCAGTGACAAACAGAAGAGCAGATGGTGCAAACTGGAAAAAATCAAGTGTACTTCATGTCAGTTCGGAGAACTTTTAAAGGAAAGGGATGAACATGTCAATCACTTTTCCTTCTTCTTAAAAACTAAAGTAAAAAGGCATTGCTGCTTCACTTGCATGTATTTATGTGTATTAACTTGTAAGAAGTGGAGAGGAAAGGCTCAGACTGTCTGCCAGTTTGCTGGGCTTTTCCACTGCTTAGACATTCAATGGGCACACCACAACTCCAGCATTGTCAGTGATCAAACCACAGCTGCTGGGGGAGGGAGGCTGCAAGAGAAGAGATACCATCTCCTTGAAAAAACAAAAAGAAAAATGCTATGCCTTTCTCAGAGTTTCAGTTGTCTTCATCTCACAGCTTGGGTTAGGATTAAAAAATTCTGAAAGGCATAATCTCGACTGAGGCAGACCCATAATGTTTCACTACACACCAAAATGATCCTTTAACACCACCGGAAGAATAGCAGTGCAAGAATTACCCACCAAACCAAAGACATAAGCAGCAATAAACTATTTGTTTAGTAACTCTTCAACCACAGAAAAGCCAAATTTGCCTCTGCTCACAGACACTAAGTGATATGAGTCAAATATGGATTTGAGTGTATATGCAGAAAACCTGATAATATATTTAATCAAGCAAATTAGAGAGACACCATATGACGACACAAAAGAATGAACCATTACTGTAGAACTCAATGTTACCCATGTAGAAAGTACAAACATTTACCAATTCAAGTTGTTAACAGTGAAACACTGTCTCTAACAACAGCCTGCTGCTGTTGTTAGATGCTGCATTGAATTGGGCCTGAGAATAATTATCTAGAAAGATGGACTAAGTTGATGCAACCACCAATTAGTAGATCACAAACAAACCTTTCAGAGGGGGTTGGAGACTTTTAATGAGGTTTAATGACTTGTTTATTGGTAGCCAGGGTTTGTTTAGAGAATTACACAGGGAAAATGTGTAAAAAAAAAAAAAAACCCTCTCCTGAATGAAAAAAAATCCCTCCACTTTCACCTTATCTGCACATCGTAACCTATACCACAGAAATGCGGAGGAAAATGGGTGTTGGTGTTTTGATCTGTGTATGTGTGTACATGTTTTCATGTACGCTTATCTAGGACTTCCCTCAACAATCAACCAATCTTTTCATCCCACACATACACACACACAGGGCTACTTCTGAAGCCTGGTCCCAGACAGGGTGAGCAGATCAATCAATTACTTCTCTGCTCCAGCAATCAAACAAGGTTATTATCAGGCAGCCGTTCGCCGACCTGGAAAGGCCTGTCCAATCAAAGGTTGCTGTGATGTGGGGGCTGCCGTTCGCTCATGTGACAATAACACAGAGTGGCACCTCATGTTGTCAAGGGACAGAAGGATGGAAAGACGAAAGACGGACGGCTGAGGCCTAATTCAAAGGAGAAAAACAGAAGAAAGTGTGAGGGACAGAAACGAGAGCATATCTGTAAATCACCCATCTCCAGCAATTACTCTTCACCTTGACAGAATTCTCAAAAGGGCAGAAAGAGATAAGAAACAGAGTACAATTCTTTACAAATACTCAATAAATAATTTCAGATTTTAATGGGTAGTAAAACTGTCGTGTTTTTTTATCTTCAAGTGGCTGATATGATCCCTGAAAAATGAGGAAATTAAAAAAAAAAAGAAAAATAATAGACTGAGGGATGAGGAAGAAAGAAAGTAACACATGGTGAAAACATCTCTCCTTTGCGATTTAGTAATTCTCTTCTTGGCAGTGAATCTCTCTGGCATTCATTTTATGAGAATTAAGGGCATTCTGTCTTTCCACTTCTGTCCTTTCATAGCAACAGGTCTAAGGAACCATGTTAGACTTAATTGAACTATTGTAAGCTAAAAAATGGAGACTTTCATTTCACAGATTTATTTTTGGTACCCATACACAGAGACACGAACACAGACCTACAAATCTCCAACACTCAAATCTCTTTTAAAAAGCAGCCAATCAGAGACAATCAGGCACAACAGGAAACAACATCCATGGGGACAGCAAGACTGTGAGAACATCTGTGTGATTATAACCAGGTCATATGGACAAGCTTCAAAGCCCTGTTGGTGTGTGCCTCTGTGAATATGTGTCTATGGCACAATTTCTGCCTCTAATCAGACGTGGCAACAATTCCAAGTATCCACTATTTTTTTCCCCACAAAAACTTAAAACCTTGGGGACCTTCAAAGCCGACTTAAGAATCAGTAGACATAAGAAGTCTACTGCTGAGCGTTCAGACAACCTGGACACCCTTAAGCTCCAACTGACAACTGTTGGCTTCACATAAATCTGCTGGGCAGGTTGCCATGGGAACCAAGTGTGATACCACTATGGGATGGACAAACACAAAGAGTTTATCCACCTTCTATAGCCAGAAAAAAAACCCCGCAATGATGCATTTAGTCCCCTGCACAGTATTGTGTGTGTATGCCTGTCTCTGTGCATGTGTTTGCTTTTAAGACATGAGGAGCCTGAAAACTCTGCACCTCACTCGAAAGTGGCTGAAGTTGCACTTTTGGGAAGTGATAAAGATGGCAGTATTATTTACAACATGTTGTGTGTACGCTGAGCGCCTTTGTGCATTGTCCTGTATGGAGGGCATCAGAGAGATAAAGGAAAAAAAGACTGTTGTGCTGTAGCTATAGTGACAGGTAGGAGCACCTGAAAGATTCATAGCAAATTTGTTCTATAGGCAATTGTTTCCTCTCCGGCTGTCTTCTGTTGCTCTCCTTTCACAAGTACATATAGAATATTTCTCTTAGTCATCATTATATATTGCTTAGTTAGACAATAGAGTTTAATAAATATTGCATTATTTATTGTTCAGTTGAAGTGCATATCGATACAATAGTGACATATGAAGCATATGTAAGAACAATGCAGATTACATTGCTGATTAATACTGCCTTTCTACTGAGATTAATTTCTTAGTTTCAGTGTCTCTTAAAAATGCTATAAAAATAAAAACAATTTCTGTTCAAACTAAATTTTTAATAATTATTTCCCTTAAACAGTGAGTACATACATTTGAGGATAACATTATTAGCCCTCTATGAAAACGTAATTGCTTTAAAGGTATTTACCAAGTGCTTTTAAACAGAGCAAATAATTTTTTCACACAAATTATTATTATGGAACCATGTCCTTTGGTCAAATGAGATGAAACTAGAGCTCTTTGGCCACAGAGACACTGCTTATGTTTGGAGAAAGAATGGAGAGGCAAATAACCTAAAGCACACTGTCCCCACAGTGAAACACAGTGGTGTGAGTATTAGGCTGCGGCGATGCTTCAGCGCAGCTGGAACTGGGAATCTCATCAAGGTAGAAGGAATCATGAAGAAAGAAGGATATGTGAAGATGTATATCTGAAGCAGTCAGCACCAAAACTGGGTCTGGGTCGTTGTTTTCTCTTCCAACACGACAACGACCCAAAACATATGTCGCTCCTGGCCTGCACAAAGTTGAAGTCAAACTGAAGATGAAGGTCCATGGCAGAAGGCCATCAAAACTGAAGGAGCTTGAGAGATTTGCCAAAGAAGAATGGGCTGGGATTCCTCAGGAGACGTGTCAGAGACTTGTTGAAAAATACAACAAACAACTGCAGGCTGTTATCCAGTAAAAAGGATACATAATTGACGATTAACATCAGAGGGGCTAATAATTTTGACTCTGGTAGGGTTTGGTTTTTGTTGAATAATTTCATTTCTGTGTGCAAAGTCAAATCATGGAAACATCCAAAATAAAACTCAGATGTTTGAAAAAGCTGTTAAAAAAGACTTGCTCTGTATAACAGTACTTGGGAAATACCTTTAAATGACATTTTCATAGGTGCGCTAATAATGTTGTCCTCAACTGTACAGCCATGATTGTATGTTTCAGACAACCTATACCACACATATACATTCATATATGATACTCATGCACACAAGCTTGAAATTGCTTTTGAAAATGTTCACAAAGGCTGGGACCAAATCTCTTCCTCAGACTATTTTCCAGTACATACTGGTTACAGTGTATTGTATATCTAGTGTGTATTGTATAACACTCTAGATGCAAACAGTAAGCATATGTGCATATAAATAACTTGTCTTCAAAGCAGACCAAGATACCACACAACATACAAAGCTTTTCTATATTCCCCTTCTTTCTTTTCAGTCTTATCTGGTTCCATTCTAATACCACCTGTCTTCTCATTCCTTTTTTTTAATCCTTTTTTTCTTTGTGTTTTTTTTTTCTTTATTGCCTCACATCCGGTATCCACTCTGTTGTTGGCTTCTTTCTAACCTTCTTCATCTTTCTTTCTCCTTCTGACCTATCTTGTGATAAAATACTCTCTTCCCTTTATTCCCAACTATGCTCCCTGTTTTTACTGGGTGTGGATTAGAAAGGGAGACAGAGAGGATCCTATTTACTAAAGGAAAAATAAACCCCTGAACAAGTGAGAAAAGATGAGAAAAGAGAGCAACGGCTGGCAGAGCAAAGAAGCACACACGTACTGTATATTTAAATAAACTTAAAACATGAAGCCCAGGAAACCATGCTGCATTATAAGAGCCTACAGTATATGCAGGCATCCTTTATGAGGTTTACTACACATTTGTTGTTGAGGGAAAAATGGTTTCAACCACCAACAGTTCTTGCAAGAGTCGGCTCTATGTGACAGTAGCGAATTTACATGTTTCAAAAAGGTAGAATGATGGTCACATCAGTCACAATTTCGACAAATTATTGTATTATTAAATCAACAATGCTAAACAAAATGCCTTGTGGAACAGGAAGATTGTAACTGTAAGAGCTCCATGGGTCATAAAAATCATTTTCATGTCACAGTAAGGAGTGTATATTCTTTATTCAACTGAACTACCAGCTCTGTTTCTCCTCATCGCTTATCGTCAGTCTTCAACACGCTGACTCTCTTCTCTTTTACATTCAGCCACAGATACAGTAGAAACAACTTCACATTTAAGTATCTGCACATCAACACGAGTCCTTTTATAAGCTAAGTCTGTGTGTACATACCAGGAGCCCTCAAGTCAATCAACTGTAAAACACAGTGAAGTGTTCAATCTAGTATGCCCATGAGTCTGACGTTATAGGATCACCAGTGGGATAATTGTAAGCTGATTTTTAGTTTCTGGTGCACAAAGTCACAGATGAATTACAGCACAAACTCACAAATACACACTCAACTGTTTTAGATCAAAGTATTTACCTGTAATAACTCAGTAAACATTTGTGTAAGATGACTAGAGGGTGCACACACCTACAGATAAACTTAAGGCTCAGCCCAAAATGTATATTGTGTGAGAACTATTTATTAAGAAGCAGCTTAGATAAAGCAGAAACATAACTCTGCCCTGGCAAGATTTTTAAGACCAAAGAAACAAACATAAGACCTGAAAAATATATGAAGAGAAAACATCATATATTATTTTCAATATATACAGCCATAAGTTAAAAATTATGGAGAAGAAGAACCTTCTCTGCAATAATACTGAAAGCAAACACAACAATATTTCCTGCTAGAAATAAAATATTGCTACTAAATGTAAAGCAAAGTTCTAAATGTGCAATAAGTCAGGAATTGCCAGAGATGCCTCAATACAATATTATCACGATATTTCATTTCTGTGTGCAAAATCAAATAATGGAAACATCCAACATAAAACTAGGATGTTTGAAAAAGTTGTGTTATATGCTACTCATGCACAAAAGCTATACATTGCTCTTGATGATGTAGAAACAACTTCACATTAAAGTATCTGCACATCATTGTGAGTCCTTTTAATAAGTTAAGTCTGTGTGTACACACAAGATGCCCTCAACTCAGTCAACTGTAAAACAGTGTTCGATCTAGTACGCCCATGAGCCTGATGTTATCAGAGGACCAGTGGGAAAATTCTAAGCTGATTTTTAAGACACAACACCATACTGCAAAATATATATTGTGATATACTCACATAACAGTAAGAGTGAGCATCCAGTGGACTGAAATGTCACTTGAATTTTTTAAGCTAATCCACAAAAACTTGAATGTGTAACTACGTGTGTAAATGCACATAAACATACAAACCACACAGACAGCCAAGCAGCCACAAATACAACACACATCTCAAGGCATGGTCGTGCCGCCATGTGAATGGTGAACAGGGAGGAGATTAGAGGCCAGCTGAAGCTTTTCAAAATGCCAACCTCATCTGGAGCAAGAGGTGTAAATATCACCCAAATGTCAGCAGGAGACCCCACAAGTCAAAGTAAATTGGCTGCAACATGCAAAAACATTCCCCTATGTCGGCCTTCTATTTATGTGTGCATGATTAAATGCATACACTCTGCACCCTGACACATCTGATTCCATTATAACAAAGGTAGGGTATTGTATGAGGAAAGGAGAATACATATTATTACTGTACAGTAACACATACACTGTCTTTTCTAGTATTAATGCAGGTCTGAGTTGGAGTGGCAGCAGGTTAACCAAAGTTGTCCAGATGTCCTCCTCCCAAGCCACCTTCGCCAGCTCTTCCTGGGGGAGCCAGAGGCCTCTCAAGACCAGGGGAGATACAATATCTCCTTAGCATAATGTGGATGAGAGATGGACACTCTATAATCTTTGGCTGCAATTAGGCATTCTGTCCAATACAGATTAACACACAAGCAGACCAGCTGTGCACCAGACTATGGTGTATATAATACTAACTTGAATATGCCACCGACTTCAGACCACATTTGTGTTGGTCAAATGCAAATGTAAACTGATTATGATGTCATCAATAGGAATGTGAATTCACTTTCTAAGCCTCAAAATTTGTGATTTAACTGACACCTTGCTGAGGCTTCCCAACTGCTTTACTTAGCAATGCACCTGACGAACAAGCCTATGGGCACTGTGGGTACTGGAGGATGAACCTCGTGTTTAGGATAAAGCAGTAGAAGATGAGTCAGCGAGTACCTGTGTCATGTGATACTAGCACCCATGGTTTTAAGGCCAGATAATGGAGACGGGTTTCTTATTTGGAAGCCAATTCCATGAAGTGTTATCTGAACCATGAGTGAAGTGCTTAGTACTGTATACTGCAATATGACATAGTGATGCCTGTGTTTTTCAGGCCCCAGGCTCACAAAAATATAAAGTACATTTGTTATATGAGGGGAAGAAGAAATAACACCACATCGTGTAAAAACCATTTGCAATCAAACATGTGTTGTCTCACATGCCTAGACATCACAACACACACAGCACTGATTTCCTGTGCTGCAACCCCCAACTGCTTTTGTCATTAAAGCTGCCATGAGTTGCATGGCATGCTGCAGGAGGTGTAGTGATCCATCAGCAGAGTGCCAGATATTTGCCATTAGAAAACCATCTGCAAGCAACAGTGCTCCACTGGCACTAGAAGTCTAGAGAGGAGGCAGGAGCGAGGAAGAGAGAGAGAGCGAAAGAGAGACAGAAAGAGAGAGAGAGAGAAAGAGAGGGGCTCTGTGTATAAGGCTGTTTGGTGTGATTGATATGAACTATTATAGACAACATAGTCGAGGTAGGCAGAGAAAGCTTGTCACTGTTTTTTCTTGGTCATTTGTGCAGACAGGCCGACAGTCAACTGGGGATGAACAGCAATGTGTTTATGTGTCAAAAAGGGGAGGAAAAAAGTGTCGGAGAGGGACGAAGTGAGACTGAGAGAACGGCCAAAACATTAGTAAAGGAACATAAACAGGGAGCCAACCACCTGCAGAAAATGACAGTAAAGCACATAGACACACAAAGTAGATGGTCCTTGCTCTCTGAAAGCATTAATTTGCTTTCAAAGTAAATAAATCTATCAAACAAAAGGCGAAATGACACCTGTGATGCCATCTTGTTTGGATGTCTATAAGGTTTAGTAGCTATGATATAGAGGCTTAAGTCTGAACAATGTTCTGTTTTATATTGTTAGTTATGAGGTTTGCATTCACTGATTAAATGATTAAGAAATGTTGAAGCCCATAAGCAATATACGCTAGTTAGGTCATAAACAGTGTTGTGTCCCTCTATGGTTCTCCACCAGCCAAGTTAACACTTTTCCCCAGACATTTCTTTTTAGATACACACGCGCGCACACACACACACATAGATGGAACAGGAAGAACCTTTTATTTTGACACTCACAGGATGTAACATGCACACACTCCATCAAAACCCAATGAACACTTTCACTCATGGTGCTATACACACAAACACAAAAGTAGCAGTACTCTAGCTAAACCAGTATGAAAACAGTACAGCAATTATTACTACACCATGCCTGCTCACCCATATCGCATTTAGTTAACTTAGAACACAGTTTTAAGGCTTAACAGCTCAAAGTACATGGACGTGTGGACAGAAGGTGTGTCCAAACTTCTTGCCATAATATGAATTCTAACAGTTGTCCAATAGTGCTGTCAGCTGCGTATCAACCTGACTTCTGCACAAAACAACTGATGGGCCCAACCCCTTAAGAAGGCAGGAAATTCCACAATGAACCCTGACAAAGCACACCTGTGAAGTGAAAACCATTTCAGGTGACTACATCATGAAGCTCATTGAGAGAAGGCCAAGGGTTTGCAGCACTGTCAACAAAGCAAAGGCGGGCTACTTTGAGGAATCTAAAATATAAAACATATTTAGAGTTATTTCACATTTTTTTGCTTACTAATTTTAAATGAGAAAGTGTATCCAAAAAGAGGGAGACAGAAGGTAACTAATTTCTGTGCACAGTCAAGTTAAAACTATAGAATTGTATGCTGAGTGTGGAAATGGGAACCATCTCTTTTTAATGGATCAATGAAGGCAATGTATCACTGCACAGAGACCAATTCAGTTAAATTGCCTCAGCATTAGATTTACAGTACACTACTGGGACCACTGTGCTGTATAGAAACCTACCAGACATACAGAACATTACCACAAAGACAACCCTTCAGAATCCTCAAATTTAATAGGAAATAAAAGCCGGAGGGTGGTGCTTATTCCTAAGTCCTAGATGGTATCAACAAAACATTTTTTAAACTGAGAGAACAGTATATTACATCATGTTTGAATTATGATATCCCACTAAATATAAAAAGTTTCAAATCAATAGATAGTCACTAAGAGTCTCTGTAATAACATTAGTTTACATTACTGGTATTGAGTCATGTCCCAAGCTGTATATGTCTTGTGTCCTGGCCAACCCTGTCTGACAGACCACTGTCACATGACCTTCTTCCTCTTGTAAAATTAATGGACTCCTGGTCACATTAATCCAGTAAAAACAGCATGATTTTGTTTATAAACTTGCCTGACTACATAAAGTCTCATATTGTTAGAAATCAGAAGTGTTTTGGTGTTATGCACACAGGAAGCAACACTCTGATGTTTTTCTCTATACGGGATTGTACTTGATTATTTTTAAAGTATTTTTTATTGCCTGAAAAAATGATTCATTTTTGTTTGCATTATACAATTTGAAAAACAATGGTGAATGCACCTATTGTTGTGACTCAATGTAAGCCTTCAGCATTTACTCACCCAGGAGGACAACTAACAACATCACAAAACCTAATTTCAGAAGAGAGAATACAGGCAGTGCTTTTGTCATTTTGTGTTACTGATCATATTTCTGATAGTCCGAAGAAACATCATGAAACCTCGTTCAACTCTCTTCTCTTGGCTGGATGTTATGTGCATGAGTCTGTGCTGTACCTGAGAAGAGGCTGGAAGATCACAGTGATGTTCCTCGCACCCGGTTTGCAAACAAACTTCATTTCTCCTCCTTCAATCAAATTGTCATCAGCACCACCTGGAACACAGGAAACAATATGAATCAACATCAAAATCCACCTCTATAAACACGCTGCTTGGGTGTTATTTTAACAGTATTAACATTATTGTGTACAGGCGTGGATTTGTATCAATCAACTTTTTTATCTTCAGTAAGGGGACGGTTATATGCAGAGTCTAAAAATGCCAAAAATGCATGGAAGAAGACAGTGGTGTCCATCAAAACTTAGCATCCCAAACCTGGGAACTTCTCAGATGACTGAAGGTGCTACAACCTCACTGGTCAATACGTGCGTGGAGAGAAAAAGAAAAACAAACTGCCATGAAAGTGTCATTCTATGCTTCATCAACTGATTCAGGAAGTCCATTTTGTTGATGGGAGATTCATATTCTGTTTTAAATTGGACAAAGACCAGTGTGACCTACTCTCTGGCCCGAGTATAAAAAGATGCACTAAAAGCAAATGAAAGATTCTGCAAAAAATTTAGATAAATTTTATTTCACCCAGAAGAGGAGGTGCATTGCAACAGTTGCAAATTGTAACTGAGTCGCTCTTGTCTCCAATAAAAATTATGCATTTGTCTTTACAAAAGATCCTGCATATGATCATTCCCTTTTTCCGCACCTACACCTCCAGCTATAATTAACACGTAATTCAGTCAGGGAGACTGTCCATCACAAAACTAAATGCATCCCACATGCACACACATGCGCACCCCTGCATAGCTGAGTGGGTAAACCCCACAGCTAACAGGGTTAATCAGAAAATCATTGCCATGTAATATAAAAAACATGAGTGAGAATGAGAGGGCTGCAGTCATAAGAGGAGGGGAGATCATAGGGGAAAGAAAGAACAACAAAGCTCAGTACATTTAGTCATCCCAAAAAAATCAATATAATTGTTGGAAAAATTGTAGTTGGTTGTATATAAAGCAAACTGCTCAGTGTGTGTTAATTTTTTGAATACATGCACTAATGTGTGCCATACTTTTCACAAGCAAATTCTGAAAGGCTGATGAATATGAACAGAAAAACTTGTGGCACAAAGTATGAATTCAAGTACGTAACTGGAAAATAGACAATGCAATAAATAACTTTCTAAATGTGTAACCAAGGAAGTCTGATACAATACATCTTCAAATATATTTGTGTCCAAGTAAATATATAAAAAAAAGTTTGATTCCAAGAACAATAATTTGCTGTTACATTTTAGTCAGTTCAAATTAGGCACGATGCGGTGTCAGTCGTAGAAAGTGGAAACACAGAGCATGAATCAGAGAAGATGGTGATCAAAGCATGGAATTGCGAGATTTCAGTCCAGCACAAAGCCTTGCTCTGCTGTCTCCTGTTTCTTGTGTTAAATTTCCAAGTCCAATATGGCCTTGCAAAGCTACTGTGATACGAAAGGCGACACAAAGGCACCCGCCATAGTGCGAAAGCCTGTTCAGCATTACCTGAGCAGCCGCCCTAGCCTTGCATTCAAATGCATATCAGCTCATTGTTCCCTGTGCCTGGCTATGTAACACATTTCTAATGGAACAAGTTTCAGTTGAAAAGTAGGGGATACAACACTCCCACTATTTTCATTAAAATGACAAGAGAAGCCTTCATTCCATCCAAAACTTTCCAATCAAGGGTTTCTGATTCTGATCTGTTACCATGAAATATGCCAGCACAGTAAACTGACTTTCACGTTGCTAAGTAGAGACAGAGATGAGGTCCAATTCACTCCAGCTATCTCTTTCTCATTCTTTTTCTACATCCATTCATCCCCCCTTTGGTGCCAATTCAATTAAGACTCAATTACAGGCTCCTAAACAAAGCTGCCGCCAACGCACTCTCTTGCTCGTCCTCCCTCGGTCCTTTATATTCTATATCTCTCTATTTCTCTCTCTCTGATCATCAACATGGAAGGAGCTGGCTAAAATTTTGTTTTCTCGTCATCAACATGCAAACACTCAAGTTCCCTTGAATAACAACATGTCATAGACTGGGGGTGAGTTAGCAATTCCATTTTGCTCCAAGAGCCGCAACTTACCAGCAACTATACAAATCCTGCACAAGTGCACATACACGACGGCAAGTACACACAAACTGACTACCATATTTGATTCGCAATGACAGTGACCAATTTAATTTCATGCTTGAAACATCTGCATCGGTGTCAAACAAAAGAGTGAGGAGGAGACCTTAGTTATCCATGGGGTCTGAGACCAGCTGCCAACGAGTCGTAATACTGATTAATATTAAATAGATCACCATTAATATGCATGTAACTCTTCAGAGTTGTCTAGACATGATAGGGTGGCTCTTGTTTCCGGTTAGGATGCCACTAAACCGCTGCCAGTTGTCTCTCAACACTATGTGGAAAAGTGAGAGTTTGTTTGTGAGAACTTGTGTGTTTGCATGTGTGTATTCATGGATTTGCTGGCATGTCTGTTTGCATTAATGTCCCTTGGTGTGTGGTCTGATCCAGGATTACTGGAAGGGGTGTGTGAAGCAGTAGTGCTCACTGGGATGGAAACAAAGACAGGAAAGAGTGACAAATTCTAATGTGGGCAAATCTGCCCAAAATCCCCCAAGAGAGCAACTGGCCTATCTGCAACACACACGCACACACCTAACTAGTGACAATTACATAAACACAACATGTACATACACAACAAATTTGAGAGTTCCGTGGAATCGGAAATGCGTAAACCAAAATTTCACAGATATTGTATGTTCACACTCACTCACACAGCGACACCAGTCCGGCCCCCTGTGGTGCGTTAACATGCGTTCCAAGCCCACATGCAATCAAGTCAAGCAGTGACTTAGAGAAATTGCATTAGCTACACTTTCTTGGGTTTGATGAGAAACAGGTTTGATCCTATGATGAATTCCGGTCCAGTTCAGATTTAGGCAGGGGAAAGAACGAACGCGTGATGCCTTCTTTAACACACTTCGACATCTCCTGGGAACAGGTGGTTCTGTATGCATCCCTGTGTGTGTGAGAGTGTGGACAAGGTGAGGGAATTGAGATGTGAGGAAAGGAAAAGCCAATCCCTAATTTACAATTGGTTTTGATGGTTTGTTTTTTTCTTCTGTTGTGCAAACGCGGTGTGGATAAACATTGCTCCAAATAACAAGTGTATATTTCCTTTCATTGTCACACAGTTCAATTCTGCAATGGTCTAAGAACAGCCTGGAAATTAACTGCTTTCTGATTATTTTTATTTTACATCATAACACTTTCTCTTGCAAAACATCTATACCAATGTTAACAATTAACTATTAATTTAGTCAAGTCAAACTAAAATTTAAAATGGATAAAATGCAGTGGATCACAGATTGATATTTTGATAATGAAATCAGTATTTAAGTTGCAAGTGTTCTATTTTTTTTCTTGGTTGTTCATGCATGTCAATACAATAACTGTATAAAGGTTGTGATCACAGCTGTAATCTCTCGTTTACAGCAAATGTGCCATGCTGAGTTTATTTCCGCCTGTTACAAAAAAGGTCAGTTCAAGAGGATTGAAGACACCTGTGGTAGCTCAGGCTAGATTTTGTCTAGGACTGGCAGGAGGAGAGAGTGGGTGATTGGTGTAATTGACTCCCAACCATGTCTGTCACACAGACACAAACAATATAGACACCAAAAGCTGATAAACAATTTGCTTTGCTGCCGAAGACAGCATGACCAGAATATACCGTTAAAGCACTGACAAACGAAAAGATTAGAGGTGGCTTTTCTTTCCAGTTATAACCTTAAAGTTGACAGATATGATTCTGCAGCATCAAAACATTTTCAAAAAAAATGCATTGTAATTGTACTGTAAATTTAATTAGAATGAGGCAATGCTCATCACTTGATTGAAACAGTTAATCTTTGCTGTTAGCCAGCACTGTACATGTCAAGCTAAATTGTGCAAAGAGAAAGGAACATATAGAATAATCAAAATTTCAACCTCATCTATTTGTTATGCTATGAAAATCCAAAGACATAAATATTTTTAAATATGTGTGAACAATTGCACAGTTGCAAAGTAATCAGACAGCTGGCAGATTATGGGCAGCATATTCACTTGGTTGAACCTAGCAGATCTTAGATCAGTTTCTGTGTCAATAATGTATGAATCTGTGGTCCATTCTGGGCAATCCATTCCAGTCAGACTGTCTTCATGTCTGATTGGGTCTTAATGTGAGCCCTTCTATTATTAAAATTAATTTAATGGGATGGTATGTGCTGCTCCACCAAGCAAGAGACCAAAGCCACTCCTCGGCTGAGAATAAACGGTATAAATAAAATATAGTATAAATAAATTCAGGTGTGAATTGAGTTGGATCAATTATTAAAGGTGTCACCATGGCACAGAATGCGTCTCTGTGGTCTTGAGTTTAATGAATGCACATCTGTCAGTGGCACTATGACAACAATGATTCCAGTAGCAGGATGAACATTAATTGTGCAGAATGAGTCTTTTGAGACAGGAAGAAAATGTCATTCTGAACACTGGATTTTTTGGGAGGTAAACTCCTTTGGCTTTTATCTTGTTTTATTTGTCACACTTGAATAACAGTTCAGGTACCAGCCACCAGCTGGTAGTGGCAGTGTTAGAAAAATGGCTTTTCTTCTTTTCATTTTGATTAAAAAAATTAAAGGGAATGTGTAAAATATATACAAAAGCGATCTTTAGCATTTCAAACTTTTTCCGCAATCCAAATTCAAAAAATTCTAGAGCGGGGTTCCAAAAATTCCACAACACAGAAATTATTTTCTGCACTTAGGTTACTTTTTTATACATTAAATCTCAACTAAGAAAGGAAGACCCACCAATATATTGATATTATTAAAGAAATCCATTCCTGTAAAATAAACTAACCTGTGTAATTTTTTCTGCATTTTGATGAGAGCCAGGATCCTCGTGCTTAGAAAACCCACTTTACTGCCAGTGTCTCTTTAAACTGTCAGTGATTATAATGATTTACATATGAGAGACTAAGTGCCTTTGTGTGTTTTGTTATCTCTTTAGTAGCTTTTTGACACAAACACTGACCTTGTCAGGACCAGTATTCCTCATGGAGACCAAATCCTGGTCCTAATAAAGCAGAACCTAATTTCTGAGGAACTGAAGATGTGAACTTCGGTGAGAGATAACGCTTTGCTTGAGCTGTCCAAACGAAAGGATGTCAATCTCAGAAAAATACCTACCCAATAGTTGTGTGTGTGCGTGCATGCAAGGACAGGAGAACTAATGGTCCAGAAAACCAAAATAATCACATCTTTGATTGGTCCCAGCAGGGAATCAACCTACAAACAGCTCAAACTATACTCTTAACTGCAAGACCCTAGGAAAGCAAGAGGTGTGTGGGTTTATCTGTGGTGTGACAGTGGTGCTGCCACAGTGCAGGTGCCATGCTCTTCACAAGTCCCACATGCCCTTCTTCCACCCTTCACCACCTCTCTGCCTTTTTTCATCCCTTCATCTTTTCCAATCAGCTGCTCTGAGATTGAAAGTAAACACAGAGGTAACGGTCCAAGCTGCTAGTAATGACAAGACCAGTGCTGATTAAAATTAGCCTCAGACTGGAAAAATACACAAAGCTCTTTCAGTCTGATTAAATGTCTCCACTGTGTAAACTATTACAATCTTGTTATATTCTCCTTCTGTTGTCCCCAGCATCCTTCTTTTATCTGTGCTCATCCTTTTCTCTATTATCGTACAACACTCTTACTGTTTTAATTATGGGCTTATCATCTCATTGAGGTGTGGGCTTATCTTAATACACAAATTGACAATGCTAAGGTCTTACAGTGAGATAAAACTGGAGTTTCTTTTTAAAAAGTTTACACTTTGATTATTCAACAAAAATAGTTTGCAGCTTTCTTTTTCCTTAACTATTTCAGTTTGAAGGCCATCATTGTGGGCAGAAATGAGGCATGCGCCGTCCTACGTGAAAATGATTTTGGTTGCCATCCAGTTTAACTCCTGGGCTTGTACCAAGATTTATTCCAGCAGATGATGCTGGATTGTTTTGGATAATCATTTGTAATTTGCATTTTATTTAAAGGAGAAAGCCACAATAACTAAACAAAGTAAAAAAAAATTGTGTATTGTGAAGTGCACTAGTATCGGAAAGTCCAATGGATGGTGGCAACTTTAGTGTCAGTCTTTAAATTGATGTATTTTTCATTATCATACTAGATCCATTTGCTTCTTAACCAAGGGTTTAGTGTGATACACTCGAGTGAAAAAGCTGCAATTATTATCACAAACTTACAGTGCTTTATTTTCTTGCCATAACAAGCATTCCCTTCAGTTCCACTTCAGTTATCACTGGCCCCACAGCAAGTCAATAGAGTCAGCAACAATGCACATATATGAGTATGTCTTTTAGAGTGGCAAGACATCACAACTTTTAATGTCGTTTTAACCATTATATCAGCTTTAATGAGATCCATGTCTAAAGTGAACACAAAGATGATAACATGTAAAAAATAACTACCAGACGCTAGAACATCTGTGTGTATATGTGTATCTGTGCCTGTTTTCCACAATGTGCAGACCTGCTTTGTATTTGCTTTGATGCAAAACAGAAACACAAGCATTTCACAGTAATAGCCTGTCAGGTAACAAATGTACCTTACATTTGATCTACATTTATGTTGCAGCTGGAACAAACCATTTCTGGCACCAGAACATGAGAGCAAAACATCACTTTCTAGTGACATTTCTGTGGTGTACAGAACAAGCCATTCAATTACCCCACGTCGTTCGTGTTACTTATGACTTACATATTTATATAACATGCACATTCACATCTGACCAGAATAAAGTGACAGGTGAGACATGTGCCCTTTCCACATCACTGAACTTTGCTCTTACTGAGCTCTGGTTAGAATAACAGCATGTTGAAGTACAGCTGAAGACTTAACTTAAACCTATCTATGTTTTTCTTTTGCCGAAGGTCAACAAAAAGAGCGGAAAGAATTATGAGTAACTTTTCAGTTTCCCTTAATTTCCAGAATCCTTTGATGGGGTTTAAAGAAGATTTTCATTCAGTGAAGAAATAATATTGCCTCCTGTATATAATTTATTCTGCTAAAAAGATAAGGAACAAAAATATAAAGGATTTTTTGGGGGAAAGGAGATTGAGTTTATAGAAAACAATTTATTTTTCTTTTTTTTTCCAGCACACCAGACCTAATTTAAAGTTTAGAACAGCCTAAATATAAAAAGCTTAAAGTTAAATTATCATTGGTCTTACAGAACTAAACAGAAACACTGATATTAATACACATCAATACGACAATCATTAAGCCTTTCTCAACTTGATGAAGGCCACAAGCCAAAACTTGTCAGTTTATCAATAAAGTTGTTGAAGGTGTTGCTACAGTGAAAACTTTTTTCAATGCTTCTGTGGGGCAGATATATTTAAATCATATCACTGTAATTTGCCTATGGTGGTTTGATTTGAACAAAAAGAGCATTGCTCATTTTAATGAGATTTGATTGGATTATGATTTATTAACTGGGTCTTCCATGGTGAAGTGCTTATGCATTCACACACAAAACTCACATTTACATCAAAAAGAAGGTTGGGTCAGACACAAATCATAATGGAGCATCACTGTCCAAAATAAAAATTAGATAGACAGTGGCTTAGCAGAGCTAATCAACTCTCTGTGACATTCCAGGATCAAAGCACTGCAATAATTATTGACTTCTTTTACAGTCAAAGTTCAATTCCATCTGAGGTTCCATTTATGAATGTGATTAATCATAATTCCAAGGGCAATGGAAGTCAAGTATTGATCACATAGCAAGATGAGTGAACAAACATCATGGAACAACAAATTAAAGGGATTGACTGATTGGAGAAAACAAATTACTGAAAAGGGGACGTTAATGATTTTACAGTAAAAATAGATTTAAAGGCCTTAAGGTGTGACCAAATAGGAAGAAACTGATCTGGTTGAATAGGAAAAATAGGTTTGCAATATAAATGTGGAGAGTAAAATATTGGATTATCTTGTTTAGGGTAGTGGATATAGAGAATAAAGCTTATACCCCATTCCAACTGGTCAAAAAACTGTTTAATCCCAGGTATAAATGGGTCTTTGACTCATGGTATGGGAATAATTCTGTGCCACTAGGAACTGAAATTGAATTTCTTATATCTTAATGTGAATCATGCACTTGGAAACTGAATTGAATGATGTGAATAACTGCTTTTAAAATTTAAATCTGGAAAAAAGATATTTGAAATGTAATGTACTGATTTGAAAACAGTGCAATACATTTGAAACTGTATTTCATTCAGGTGAAAAATTAGTCTTCCCAATAACCATTCAAACTCAGTTCTTCAAATTAATTTTTTGTGCCATGTATGCATGTGATTTGTTATGAGCCAGGCCAACTCTCTAAGTGTGAGAATCTTTCTGGGCACTCACAACACAATGTGTATGGTGAGTAATAGGAGGGCTACATAATTTATAAAACACTTATTCCTACACATTGACCAATGCATGGTGGGCCACCACAGAATCAACACTGACTATCTTACACCGAATTATTTGCAGCACTACCAATGGCAATGTGAATGTGCTAATCACCTTTTTTTAGTGGGTTCACCTGGTTTTAAAAAATCTCGGTTGTACTCTCTAATTTTAGTGTGAAAGAGTCTTTAATGAAACCATAATCCATCTGAACATTCAAAGTATGTCTTTAAACTGACTTTCCTCAAAAAAAAAAATATTTCACCCCCTGTAATCACAGCTGGGCAAAGTGTGCAACACCACTCATCATCTGGCAGGAACATACCGTTTCTGATGCTTTACATTACAAACACAACACTGCTCACACAAGCAAACACACAGGCACGCACACTTGTGAGAACACGTGGCAATTAACATCTGCCAAACCTACCCCTGATATCCCACCCATCATTACCCCCACCTCAATGTATCCCACTAGACAGTTTTTCCATTTGCACCTCTCCTTTCTCCCCTCCCTGTTGGGGTGTTTGAATCAGCTTGACAAGGAACAACACTTCTGGCTGCCCTGAGCAGTCACCCTTCCCTCTTTCCTGCACCCTTCAAACGTGCTCTGGGATGAAGCGATACCACACAAAACATATTTCACAAATGAATAAAAAAAATAGTGCCCCCTTCCCCCCCCCCCCCCCCCCCCCCCCCCACCACCCACCCAGCAGAACACTGTGCTATTATACATAAACAAGAAGCCCCAAATATAACATAAGCTTTTCCCTGTACATGAGTGAGCAGAAATGTATTAAAGAGATTGGCAGAAGAGGATTGCTTGCATCTTTTTGTTTGCTGGACGTGAACAAGTCTACGTGTATTTGAATATCAAAAGAAAAACAGGGAATGTGTGAAACAGATTTGGAACCAAGTTTATTATAAATACATCTCAAGAGTGGTGTTAGAATGGTGAGGTGTTAGAATGGTGAATATGGCAGTTTATGTTTGTGCCTGCATGGAGAGGGGAAACAATGAAATGTGCATGTGTGTGGAAAAGCATGTCATGATAGGCAGCCTTTGTGTATGGCTGTCAGGCTGTCGCTTCAAACGTGCTCTGGGATGAAGCGATACCACACAAAACATATTTCACAAATGAATAAAAAAAATAGTGTTAATGCATTTGTGCCTAGCATATTCACACTACCAGATGACCACTGGAACACTTTAAGTCATACACTGCCTACACACACACAACAGAAGGTACTAGAAAAAGCAGAGGGAGAGGATGTAGAGGTATAGTGGCTGGGAGTTGTGTAGGGGGAAGAATATGGGGGGGGGGGAGCATGGTAGCACATCTATAGCTGGAACAATGTTGTTTTCATCATTTATTCATAGGGAATGTGATTGAATCTGGATTACGTTCTGTGATCTTCAAGTAGTGAATTGCCAAGGACACAAACACACCAACATTTAGACAGACAGATGAGGGTCTGCTGTATATATGTTCCTTCTACTGCACACTGTACATACTGTAGTTGGCAGGTATTCCAGCTGTGGCTACACATGGAGCTAAAATAAAGTCTTTAGATGAGAAATTGGATTAATTGAAGCATACAAGACATGCTTCGGTGGAGAAGGCAAGCAATTAAGTTCCTCTGCATCTTTGTGTATGAGGCATGCAAATATGCATGCATGAAGCTATGTGTATAATGATATATAACAGGTCCTTACAGCACTCAGGAGATTCAAACCCATTAACTGTATGTGATTATGGACAGATTACCAAACCACTAAACATTCTATACAAATACAGCACTGATCTTTACTTACAGATATGTAATATGTAAAAGTTTATTTTATGTCAGTTTGAACCCAGGCAGTATTTGCAAAAGAGTGGTAGGCACATAGTAGCACTTTATTTGTAGTTTTGACTTTGTACTTTATTGAGTGCCTGACTATTCTTTTACATTTGTTAACAGTGCATAGCTGGATTTAAAATTGACAATCAACCTCTTATTTTTCCAAGGCGGCTGGTGAGCATTTTAGTTAATAACACTATTGACTTCAAGCAATCCAGTGAGATTAAAAAAGTTGAGGAAATTCCAAGTAGAGAGACTAAGAGACACACATGACTAAACCTGAAGTGTTGAGTAATCCGGTAGCCAGAAGAACTCATCAACTCAGTCTCTTTTTTCCAAACTCTTTTCCCTCTCACCTCCTCCCTACAGTAACTTTAATTTGAAGAGAGAGGAAAAAGTCTTCTCCACATCGTCTCTATATATATTTTTCTAATTTCTTTCTTCAGAAATCTCTTAATGGCTTCTTCTCTGCACCCTGATGAAAACAATGACTTTTAACCTTCCTCTCACTCCCTCCCTTCCTGCATCCGTCTTTCCTTCCCTCCATCACAGTCGACTTATTTCACGTTCTAAATGATTTCTTACTCCTTCAATCTTTTTGCGGCCATTCAGGGCCTGGCCTGGGTTTGTGGCTGGTGCTATGCATTGTGACAGGTGAAATGAAAGCCCAGAGAAATCTCATCTCCTTATGAACGCTCTGAGGCA